>CANUEY010345603.1:0-71306 GCA_948099555.1 Croton setiger
TATATATATATATATATATGCAGGCAGGTAAGAATTGATGTTTAAGTCTGTAATAATAATAATAATAATAATAATAATAATAATAATAATAATAATAATAATAATAATAATAATAATAATAATAATAATAATAATAAAAGAAAATTAAATGCATAGGGTCCATTAATGTCCTTGACTACCTTCAGTCTCAGACATACATGTGAGTGTACAATAAAAGACATTGGATTTTGAATAAGAAAGTGTACAATTTCATAAGTTTGAACAGTGAAAAAAAGAAAAATATAGAAGCAGGTCTGAGGAAGGTACAAAAATGGGGACCAAAGTATAGATTGATAATGTAGAAACGTGGTCCTAATCTGATTAATAAAAAAGAAGAATAATTCATAATAGTAATAGCTTAAACCAATAATATCAAATCCAAAAAGAAAAAGAATTAGATTCCAAGGACATTTTTACTATTGCTCGTACTTCATGCATTTATTCTAAATTTTTTAACTTTTGTTTTTTCATCTTTTAGTAGCTTTCACCTTTCAACAATCCGGAAAAGAATATTCTTCGTAAATTAATAAAAATAAAATTACATCAACAATAATATATATATATATATATATATATATATATATATATATTTAAAAACTTACTATTTTAGTTGTTAATTAATTAATTAAAATAAAAATATTATTTGATTATTAATTAATCAAACTCAAATCATATTTTAATGAGTAATACTTAAATGTAATATTCTTAAAAAAATAAATATTATTTCATTATAAATATAATTAATCAAAACTAAGCGTTCATCAATAATTGATTTTTTATATAATTAATAAACATAATTAAATTTATAATTAAATAAAGAGTGACTAAACAAATATACGCGTACAATGCACATTGAAAAATGTTAATAATTCTAAATACAAGATTAATTAAGAAAATGTGTAAAAATAAACTGTTTAAATTATTTTATATTTAGTTATGACATGTAAATTTATTAAATTTTGAATAATCTATTGACAGTTAATTTCAATCTTTAGTTATATTTATGATCAAAAATTCATTTACTAGTATTTTTTTTTTAAAGAAAAGTATTGCGATTATAAGACAGCCAATTCATAAATATTATATGTGTAGTTATTCATAGCATATAATTTATGATCAAATACTAGTACAATTATCACCTATTATTATTTTATGACCTAGCTATCAAAAAACAATCTTATTGAACTATTACACGCTCAGAGCCTATTATTTTATCACCTAATAAATTTAGTAACCAATAATAATTGAATTTTGAACTATTCTGTATATTCATAGTCTATTATTATATGACATAATAATAAATTACAGCAACTTGTTGATTTGAAAAGTCTAATATAGTATAGTCTCTTATCTATACTCATAGCTACCTAACAAGACTAGTTTGGACTCACATGAATTACTATTAATAACATAATTATCATATAAATAAAGTAATTAATTAGAAGTAGTAGCTACTGAACATGTTGTAATGTACTAATTGACATTGATCCAAATGGTAAGCCATCTTAATTTATTTAAACATATCTCAAATTTGAAAATTAGCATATCCATTTATTTCCGTTAGAAACTGCATATGCATAATTTAGGTAAAATTCAGATTAGTTGAATCAAAACCCTTATAGTACAATAAAATTTCAGTTATATTAATTAGAAAGAAACTATAAACGATAAATAGTAATTGATGTATATATGTATAGTTATACAGCTATCATTTTCATGTCTTTAAGCTAAACTTAAACCTTAATTTTCCTACTCTTTTCTACTTTAACCCTTATAATGGTGTGATTGAGAATAAAATTGGAACCCTGTGGTCCTCACACCCACAACTCTTCTTCTTCTTCTTCTTTTTTACTCCCATTCTCTTTTGTTCTTTCTTGATTTCTTATAAATCGGTCTTGTTTTCTCCCTTTTCTTAAATATGGCGGCGAGCAAAGCTGAAGGAAAGAGAAGCTTGAAGGAGATTGAGGATGAGGAGGAAGAAGATGATGATGATGA
Source organism: Croton setiger (assembly GCA_948099555.1). Taxonomy (NCBI): domain Eukaryota; kingdom Viridiplantae; phylum Streptophyta; class Magnoliopsida; order Malpighiales; family Euphorbiaceae; genus Croton; species Croton setiger. Next base: position 2,035 of record CANUEY010345603.1, read on the forward strand.
CTATGTTGGTGATGGATTAGGGTTTGGAGATAATAATAATGATGATGATGATAAAAAGAAGAAAGGCAAGAAAGGATCTGCAACCGCCGCCGCCGGCAGTGGTGGTGGAGGTTCAATGCCGCCAGTTTCTTGCCAGGCCGAGAATTGCACTGTTGATATGACTGATTCTAAGCGCTACCATAAACGCCATAAAGTTTGTGAGTTTCATGCCAAAGCTCAGTTCGTTCTTGTTAATGGAATCCAACAACGTTTTTGCCAGCAATGTAGCAGGTCATAAACCCTAATCTTTTCTTCTTCTTTCTTTGATTCTTGATTCTTGAATTTACAAGTTTTTTTTTTTTAATTCCCAATTTTCTTCATCAAATCATTTCCTATATAATATATTTGTGGAATACCCTAATTTATGAAATATTGTTACTACTATTATTATTATTGCTTTTGGGGGGAAAATAGATCTCATATTGGATTCAAATGGGTGGTCATTTTTTGAAAAAAAATCAATCAAACTTAAAATTTTTTCTCATTTTGTTTAATTAAACTTAGATTTTGATTCTAATTATTGAAATGTGTCTTTAATTATAAGAAAAAACTAGATGAAACCAACAAATCAATCATTATTAATTAATAATTCATAGTTTTTCCTATGAAAAAAAAATCCATAGTTGATTATAGTTTTTTTTTTATTTTTATATTTTCCACATCAATTATGCATGCACTTGGAAAAAGAAGTTAATTTGGGACTTTTTTTAGGAGGGTATAATTGAAAGTAGATTAGTTTAGCAGTGATTTTGATAAGCATGAAAATACTTGTAAATCTTGATCAATGTGCCCACCTCTCATAAAGTTGATTAAGACTTTATTGTGATTAAGACCTCATTATATAGTTAATTTTCGTTTTATAATTAATTAAAAATTACTAGCTATAGGTATATGCATGTAGACAATGGATGTGGATAAGATTTTTTTTTTTTATCATTTAAATGGTTTAATATTCTAATTCAATATCAGCCAACACATTTTTATTTTTATTTTTTTCATTTTAGTGTCCAAAACTTTAATGGAAATACCTAAATTTTAATTTTGGTTCCAAAAAAGAGGACTATTGCCTAATTTAGAGGGGAAAAAAGGATCAATTTATCACATGACATCCATTTTTTTGGTGTTTGAAGGTTCATAATTTGATCGCATACAGTATCTCATCTTTGAGTCATGAAATTTTTATAATTGACAATAATCTTATTGTTCAAAACTGTTAAAATTAAATTACAATATAACAAACAATTTTTTCAGATATCCAAAATATTTTATGTTTCGAGAGTGAAATTTTGATTGCATAATGTATTTCATCTTTGGATCATAATTTTATTATAAGCAGCAAAATGATTTTACAACCGGAGAATCATTTTTTGGACTAGGTCAAAGTACCCTTTGTGAAATCAAAATAAAAATATAGATATTTTTATATAACAAACTAAAGTTCGGGTACCATGATGAAATTAATCAAAGGTTTGGTTGCTATCGATAAAAATTACCCATTTAAGAATTGTTGGATGAAAATTTGTTGATCATATATAAACATATAGTATGAAGGAGGTATTTTTAAATTAATGTTTAGAGTTAACAAATTTCTTTTTTATTTTCAAAAAAAAAAACACTAATAAACAATTACTAAAAGAATTAATTTTGCTTCTCGATAAAAAAAAAATTAATTAATTTTTTCGAGTATTTTATTTCATTGATTACGTATTTTCATATGTTCATATGTCATTTAGCATTATAGGACTCAATTCATACATACTAATTTTCTTTTTTAAAAAAAAAAAAGAATAGTTGTTTCATTTTTGCAACTTTTTTAAATAGGACCTAATACTTATTTGATCGGATGATTTATTAATTTTTATTTGAAAATTTTTCATTCAGTTACTTCATATTTCAACAAAGTTAAGTTAATTTTATTAAAATAATTAGAAATAATATCATTTTTCACTTAATTTAACATCTTATAAAATTTTATCAAATAGAAACATGAATTAGCTAACAACTAGTAACTTAAAAATAATAATAATAATAATAATAATAATAATAATAATAATAATAATAATAATAATAATAATAATAATAATAATAATAATAATAATATAGTGAGTCTTATACTACACAGGCTTGAATCAATTATAATATATAATGAAATTTTTTAGAAGAATGTTTCAATCTAAAGATAAAATTGGTTTTAAAATAGGAATTAATTGATTGAAGGGTATGTAGTACAAAACTCACATTTCACACATGACTAAACAGTGTAAAAAAAAAAAAGTAGAGAAGTGAGCTGGAGATCACATTTCATTATAATAACCCCACTTCCATTTATGTCTTCTTTCCTAGTACTGCTACTTATTCCTTCTTTTTTCCCTCCTCATTTATTATTTTTGTTTATGTATTAGTATTGGATTAAAATTTGAACTCTATTAGTAGTTTCTATCAATCTTCTTTTGTTTTTTTTTTCAACTCTATATTTAATATATTATATAAATACATATTAATTAAATTATAGTTATTAAATAATGATAATTACACTGCAATAATGTATAAAAATATAAAAATAAGCATTATAATTCTTTTTTCATCAATAGTGTTACACCTAAACTTCAATATAAAAAAATAAAAGAATCCAATGGGTTTAAAATATGCTAACTGAAATTTTAATTTAATGCCATATCATTGTGCTTAGGTGAATATTTGTCCAAAATAAAGAAAATTAGTTTTGAGATTAAAAGTATTTTAGTGTTATCATAACTAAAACTTAAAAGCTGTATAGATTTTACTTTGATAAATAACTAAAATCTATCTAAAAAACTACTTTTCCGAATATAAAAAAATAACATCTAAAATAGTAAAAACGCTAAAGATTACTCTGAACTCTATTGCTGAGCACATTTTTAGAATAGCATTTAGAAATTAATTAAGGGTAATTTATGAAATTTCAATCATTTTAATGTAATGTAAAAGTACCTATGGCTTAGAGCATAAAAATTTAGCATTCTATGGTTTACTAAAATCAAAAAATAGCATGAATTTATAGAACAGCTTATCAGCATTTTTCCCATGTCAGAATCCATCCCCTCTTTTCTGTAAATTTGGGTTAAATATGTTTATTTTTATTGTTTTACTAAATAAGTTTTACCCATATGAAATGGTAAATTCAGGTTCCATGAATTGTCAGAGTTCGATGACAATAAAAGAAGTTGCAGAAGGCGTTTAGCTGGTCATAATGAGAGGCGCAGAAAAAACTCGTCATCTGAGTATCATGGAGGAGAACCCTTTAATTAACTAATAATAGTAATCTTCGGAGAGGTATAGGCTTCTAACAAAAGAGGGAGAATCAAATGTTACATTTATTTCCCAATAAAGATTGCCTCTTCCAACCCATATTTAGACCGGTTATAGATCTAAATATGCCTTTGTATGCTCTCTCTCTTCTGTCAATTTAACTATGCACTGTTACATATTAGTATTCAATAATCTCAGTGGTGGGTATTATTGAAAAAACTTATGCCATTTGAAATAATAATGCTGGTATTTTCGTGATAAATAGATGATCTTTGAAGCAAATTTTTTCATGCCAGGGCATGGGCATATGCCATTTTCCAAGGCTGTAGCTGTTTACAATCAAAGTGAGCACCAATTGCTCAGGGGTTACCATTTTCAAGCTAGTTAAGCAAACCCCTCTTTAATCTATTAAAAATTTTGCGATAATAAGTTATCGGTAACTTAAGGTAGATCATGATATGCCAAACTATGATATCAGTAACAAGTATTCTTCAAAGAATTATGTGCTGAGGCATTAAAATTCTTCAAAAAGCCCGCAGTTAATGACTTAATATTATCCTTAGTCTCGCCTGATCCCTAACATTTTCATGGCAAACTCCCAGGTGACTATTGCAGCTGCATTAGCAGGAAATGCTCTTACTATTGTTGGCCCCAAACCTGCGTAGCATCCTTTAAGTCCAGCTCTCCTGTAAATCTAACAAAAAAGAACTTCTTTAGCATCTTTTCCCGCTTTTTTATTCTGCAGGTAAAACCCCCCAAAGTGGTGGCTGGTTGTTATTCAAAAAATATATAATTAAGAGGAACAAGCATATCTTACGGAGTTCAGTACTATAAATGGATTTTTTGTCGAGCTTTTATCTGGAGAGGTCTGAATGATAGTTTTGGCAACATCCAATGGCAACACAGCAGACCAGAACTGGATAATATGAAAACAAATAGCAGTAGATAAAGTGTTTCACAAATTTAAAATTTAAAAAAAAAAAGAAAAAAAAAAATCTTAGCTCGGATATAAGCAAACTTGCAAAAATTCTTACCGCAACACCACCAAGGCCACCGGTCACAATTCCGATCCCCATATCCATCAAGTTGTGTTCAGAAGAAGAAGATTTCAATTGTAAATGCATATAATATCGAACATACTCATAAACACTGAAGAAGACTGCATTTCCTATAGATTCTCTCAACAATGTAGTACCCCCTCCTCTAAAAAGGCCTGAAACCTGAAAGGCTTTCCATTAGACAAATACCTTGTTAAGAATAAAGGAAGAATAAACAGAGGATTTTCTCACCCCTTCATTTTTAACTGTTTGAATGGCACAATCAAGAGGACTACTGTATCGTCTGAACTTAGGGACCAAGGAATCAGTGCCTTGAACTTGCATCCTACACTGAACAAACTTAATTTCATAAGAATGCTAAAGGTGGAAAAATTTAAATGGAAAAAACAAAGCAAATTATCAAATACTATAAGTAACTAACCTTTACTAGTTCAGATGGACATAATACAAAACTGATAATTGCACCACCATAAGCCGCAGAAGGAATTATCACTTGGGGAATGGGCACATCACTATGCACTCCTCTCTTCATATGCACACAAGCGGAAAAAAGGTCATAATCTGTGAAAGATTCGATAAGAATTTACAAGATACTTTGTTGACAACAATCTAAAACAGAAGTAATTCTGTATATCAATGCTAAATAAATAAAGCAAGCAGATGATCCAATTTAATCCTCACAGACCTGAAAGGATTGCTTTGTTTGCGAATAAATTCCAAAAAGAAGAGAGCTCTCAAAAGCCATACCAATGAAAGATGACGTCGCACCCCTATAAAGTCCTTTAACCTGTCCAAGACAATATCATTTTCCTAACCATTAAAAATAAAAATCCGAGTCCCAATATCATTTGTAACGTCGCTGCAAGAAGATGTACAATCTAACACAAAAGAGTTCATCCTAAACACTATCATAAACAGAGTTCAGTAAATCAACTCTGTGGCCTACAATATGCCTAAATTGTTTGATAAACATATCTACTACGCAAAAAAGCAAAAAAAATTATTACTTAACTAATATGCACCTCACGAAATAAATGAAAAATCAAGTTAATTTGTGACTCTAAAGCAAAAATTAAAAGAAAGCATACTCCTTCAGTTTGTAGGATCCTCGCAGTGCAATGCAAACCATTCTTGTATTTAAATCCATGAGCTTCCGTATTGTGTTTTTGCAGCTTCACCTAAGAAACAAACAGGGAAAATCATATGGAAAATGAGAAATTGCAGCAAGGGATATCCCTTGAAGCTACTAAATTACTCAAAGATAGAACCATAAATGAAAAACCCTTAACAAGAAGTAGAAAATCCAGATACCCAGATAAAAATTAAATACCTTGACGGTGTCGAAAGGGTGACCGGTAATAACAGTGGCAACACCGGCTGTTAAACCGGCTAAGTATTCTTTGTAAGCGACAGTCTCCTCCATTTTCCACTTGGGTAACTGTTTTAAGCCCTTAGACCGCAGCTACTAAATCTTAATTAGCAGTACTTAAGTATATAAATAATAACTAAATCTTGAAGTTGAAGTAGAGGCGGTGAGTGTTGGTGGTGGTGGTTGTTTTCGTCATCACCCACTACGGTGGGTTTATATTCTAAAATTGGTGTGGAAGGGAGATCGATTGGAATTAGGAAACGCCGAGAGTAGAAAGAAAGTGTAGTGTGGAAAAGCAAAAGAGAATGCGCAGAGTCATAGTCTCATTGGATCTAATTGGACGCATCTGCATTTGGTTTCAGCTGCAATGCTGATACGATGCCTAATCAAAATCAACTCCACCATAAAATGACCCATAGGTCATACTCATAGCCGGTTTGAACTATATTGTTTTTATTTAAAGGGAAAGTGTAGGAATTAGAACATATTTTAAACTTAAAAAATAAAATAACACAATATTTAAAAAATTAACAAAATAGAATATTTTATTTTGAGTAGACTAAAATACCCTTCAACCTTTAACATTCTTTTTTTTTTCCTTTGACCATTCTTTTCCTTGTGCCATCGTTTTTCTTCTTCTCCTCCTCTTCCTTTTTCTTCTTCTCCTTCTTCTTTTTCTTTCTTTGGATTTCTATTCTCTTTCTATTCCTATTTTGCTCCTATCAATTTCAAAGTTGATTCAAAATTAAGAGGAATTAATATATAATGATTCAAAACTACTTACTATCAAAATCTGTGCAAAATTCTGTTTGTTAGTATATATGATAGTATATATAGACTATATATAATGATATATATACCACAAAAATAACAATGAATCATATATACTATTATGACCTGATGTTGTTGGATTTTGGATTGTTGTTCTAAGTAATGATTCAAAACTAGTTGCAATAAAAATCTGTTGCAAAATTCTGTTTGTTGGTATATATGACAGTATATATAGACTATATATACTGATATATATACCGCAAACATCACACTTAACCTAGTATATATGAATCGTATATATGAATCATATATACTATTATATATACTCCACACAAATCATAGCATATGACCTTCACAAATTGGCATACATTATTCATACACAGTTTTTATAACAGTATATATGATTTATATATACTATCATACTTTTTTCATTTGTTGGTATATATGACAATATATATGAATAAATAACATATTATCCAGTATATATGAAACCATATATACTATTATATATACTCCATAAATCATAGCAATGAATTTTACAAATTATAGTACATATCTGAGTATATATAGTCTATATATATTAGTATATATATATCCGAGTATATATAGTCTATATATACTTATATATATACTTTGAGTGTATATAGTCTATATATACTTGTATATATACCCTGAGTATATATATTCTATATATATTTGTATATATATCAGGGGCAGTTTTTGATTTTTTATAAAAAATATACAATTTTTTTAATTTTTAAAAATATGTGTTAATCTCTTAATTTTACTATAAAATTTATGCTATTTCTCTAAAACTCCCTTATTTAAAACTCCCTTATTTAAATTAAATTTTTGTGAATAATTTTATGACAAATTTATTTATAAAAATATTTCTATTTTTTAAAAGAAATTAATATTTGCATTACCTTATATCTGTAAATAAATTACAATTACGAATAGTTCGGAGCTCGGCTCGCTGAATGCTGAATTCGTTCATTTTGCTAACAAGCCAAGCTCAAGTTTAATAATTGAACTCAATTAACAAATGAGTTGTGCTCACGAATTGTTTCATTTAAATGTTCACAAACATGCATATTTGTAAGTTTCTAAATGAATAATCTCGCAAACTGACTCATTAATAATGTTCATGAACAAAGTTCAATATTTTAATTCATTTCCACGAAACTACATTGTTTAATCTAAATGCTTTAAACTTATTAAATTTCAAACTGAGCTCAAAATAAGCTAATAAACTGAGCTTTCAACGAGTTTTCGAACCGAGTTATTAACGAGCTATTAAGCTGAGCTCGAACACCTAAAAATTTAAACGAACACATTCAGAATGTCTCGAACTTAACGAAACCTTAAACGAACTGAATCGAGTAGAACTTTGTTCAATTCGGCTCAGCTTAGCTCTTAAGTGTTAAGAATGAATATAGTTGCATTTTCTGGGGAAAAGAAATTAAAATTGCATTTTTTACCACTTTTATATTTATTATAATTAATTAATAAAGCCTTGCAAAAAAATAATTAATTAATAAAGAATATAAAAAAATAAGATGGGAGAACAAGTGTTTGGTTGTAAAAAGTAGACTATAAGTTTCCGAAAAACAAATAAATTCAATCATTTGGTTTGTTTTCTCCCACCGAAGGGAAGTAACTTTCCGAGCTATGGGGAAGGAAGTGAAATTTTCCCGAGTTAAAACCAAAGAATTTACATTTTTATTATATTATCAAAACATAATTAGTTTAATCATAATTTATATTTGCACCATCGTTTTTCCCTTCCTACACAGAGAGAATGAGCTTTCTCTAGCAAAAATACTTTTGCTTCATTTCAATCAAGAAAATACCATTGTATGACAATATTTTCTATCTGTGAATATGAACTTGCAAACACAACAAATACAATACCATGAGTCAATCTATGTACAGAAGTATTATTTGATCGTATTCAAGCATAACATCTTTCTTCACTTGACACCTCATTCTTCCAATCTAGTGTAGCATAACGTCCCATGCTTGATTCATCTTTCATGCTAGGCAGATGACAAATTCTTCACTTGGTGCAAGAACGCGGCCATGATCATAACTTGCTGGGGAAAATCTCGTTCGCCATTCTTTCCACCTTGCTTTGTTGATTTGAGCTCCTATACAACTTGTCTCTCTCAGCTATGAATTTAGCAAATTTCGAACCCTTTCCTTGTCTGTTATTATCTTCTAGCTGAATAGGCAGAGGGCTTTGCTCAGGGGAGAGCGGTGGCATCAATGCCCACACTGAAGAAAGGCCTGGGTTTGGTTGATCAAGATTCTGTACAGGCGAAATATTCTTCATATCTGTGTCAAGAAACCGTACTATGATTAGGTGACTTTAGTTAAAATGTTTTCACGAAGAAGAACTTCTGTTAAAGTACCTCTTGCAAACTCAAAGATAGGTGCCAATAGCGCACAGGGAATACTGAAGTTCAGATGTGGTATAACTGTCCCACCCCCATGCCGTGAATTGCTGTATAAAAAATACATATCATTAGGGAAAAAACAAAGAAAGTAAACACTCACGTATATTTGTTCTGGTGGAGTCTACCTTGTAACAAGTCCAATCATATGACCTTCTGAATTGATGACAGCACCACCACTGCCACCAGGGCGAACAGCGGCTGTTGTTTCAAGCATCGCGGGAATATTTGAATTCACTCCATCACTGTAATGATAATACGGCAGGGCTTTTACTTTGACTACTTTTGCTACCACTCCAGAGCTAACAGAAGGGGAAAAGCCTGCAATGTTTCAAGTGTAAATGAGTTTAGAGGAAAGGATGAGTAAGGAAACAGATTCAAAATATCTAACAGAGGAAGCATATGAATTCTGAATCAGTCAATATCAATCATCTGAAAAACAATATCGCATCTCTATGCACCACATGGCCAGTGCAAATGAAAGGTGAAGCATCAGATTCAGAAATATTTAGAATTTCATATTGAAAGATAAGGCCTTAGATGAAAATGCAACAGTAAACTTCATAAACTGCAACTAACCCAGAATCATTCAATTGATGTTCAATATGGTCCAAAGATCCTAGTTAACGATATGGCAAATACCTTAAGAGCTATTTAGAAATGCAAGGCAACTAGCAGACACTTAAGTATAGAAAAAGGAATAACAAATTTAAGCTAAAAAATTGAAGTTTTGTTGAAAATAAAAGCAATCCAAATATTATGAAGCACATCTCAATGCGTGAAATGAAGAAAACTTGGCAAGAATAATGTTTAGCAGATGGATTATATTAAAAGGTCAGTCCAAAATCTAAATAGATAAGGTGACATTCTGTTACCGCATCTAGGTCCAAACAGTCCATGTCCAATAACATAAGCTTTTGACCCCAAAACTGGGCAGACCAAATCCACATTGATGGGACAAAGATGATCTGGAACACATTCAAGCTGGAGTAGGGCCACATCCAAAGGTCCCTTACTGACATATACTACTTTAGCATCACTCCAAATCCAAGGATTTACATGATCCAAGCGAACACGTATATTTCTGTAGCCTCGGTAAGACAAACTGAACTGATGTACTTGGCTCTTATCAACCATGGAGGAATCCACAATTTTTACTATCTCCGTCAACCACCTATCACTCTTCTCATTGTTATCAATATTGCTATCCCCAGGAAAAACAGATTCTTCAGGCAGGAGGGAAAGGTCCCCAAACTTGGTTCCATTCCTTCGACAATTTGCAGCTGTTTTCCCAAATCTCCAAGGTTCTAAGAGGTGAGCATTTGTTAGTATCAGGCCTCGATCATTCAGCAAAACCCCAGATGCCCATACACCTTCATCAATGGTAATAAGACAAACAGAAGCCATTGCCTTTTCAACTGATACTGCTGAATAGTGATGAGCATGAAGAGACTCATATTTATGACAGATGGATCCATCTGGCTCATGACTGTATTCATTCCCTACAGCATTTAAGTTTCCCTTATTAATAAGGGTCCCTTTTCCTGCATTTTGGGGCTCCTTCAGCAGCAAGTCACTGCAAGCAGTTGCAATGGCTTCCCACGGAATCACCAGCTGTTACCCAAGGCTAGAATTTTGCATGATCCATTAACTATCAAATAGCTTAACTATCTAAAATAAGGAAGCATCCAAGTTACCTGAATTTCAGCGCTACTACTCTTTTGCCTCAAAGGTCTAATCAAGATGCCAATGAAATGTGTATGTTCACCAAAAACTGGACCACCTTCCATTCCTGGTAGATTTAGTGCCAATTACGGTCAGAATTAAGCAGCAGCAACGTAAAGTACTTGCTCAGAATCTAAGGAGACACATTGCCACACCTGGAAGACACTGAATATCAGCCATCACCAATGAAACATTAGAGGATTTAGCTGGATAGCAATTGGCAATTGATCCCATTGATAAGCTGGTTCAGGAATGATGGATAAAAGAAAACAAAAATACATTCCATGTTAGGTGCATCACCATATGACGTAATAAAAATTATAGCAGAAACATAGAGGCGGAGCTGGCTTATGCCTAGTGTAGGCACCAGCCCACCCTCAACTTAGAAAGCCCATTATTATTACTTTTACTATACATGCAAACTAACAGATAAAAACAAGTTTTTTATTCTTTGTTTTATAAATAAATTATAAAACAATTAGTAATACTTATACATTAAAAATTATTTTCCAAACAAAATTTCTCCCGCTGAACACTTCCTATTTATTTCTATTTATACATTAAAAATGTTAAATTAAATTGTTGTGATAATTAAATTTCAATTTATTTTTATACAAATAATTTAACATCAAAAAATTATATAACACAAAACCTTTTCAATAAAAGAATAACCATTTTATTTTACTAATATTTAATTATAGCATTACAGTGTAGTCTTATTCTTGACTTTGTATGTGCATGTATTTAAATTCATTAAAAAAATAACAAATTTTTAGTTACATGGTAGGAAATTATATTATATTATATTAAAACATGACAATAAAAAATGATGATTATTGCGGATTTTATATTTTTAATATGGTATACTTCATCTGTATCTCAAAATTTGCCATGATTGATATTTTACTTCTCTTAAATAATGTCTTCATTAATCTGCTTAACAATTTTTCTTCAATTTAAACTTGACATTTTTTAGCAATATATGAGATTTTTAGTCAGATACAAACATTTTAATAATAAATTTTGTATGATGGACAGGTTAATAAATTTTCCCACCCTCACCAAAATGTCTGGCTCCGCCCCTGAACATAGACATTCTGAAACCAAAGAGAAAAGAATAACAAGTACCTGTTAAAGAAATGCACAGGCGACAGGATACCAAAAGGAGAACCCACTGCTAAAATAGAATCCCCTCTTCTATGTAACGGTGATATTGTGATGTTTGGTAGATCCTGAAAAACAATAATGAAAACAATATTAACCAGCTACAGTCCGCAAGTGATATCAACCAACAAATCTGTAATGGTTTAATTACTGATAGGATACATACTTAAAAAAGAAAGAAAAGAAATTGAGACTAAAAAATTGGTACCTTCAAATCAAAGAAGGCTCCGAGAATAGCAATTCTAGTAGTTTCCTGGCTTATAACACTTGGATTACTAGATTCCTCGGTTACTAAATGCCTCTGCACAACCATGAAAGATTTATGACCACCTTCAGTCTGAAAGGGGCTCATATTATCCATGTTTACTTTTACCCCATGCATCATGTCATGGATGCAACATTCAAATTACAAACTAAATGCTTGTGAAAACAGCTTTAGAAAACTGTCTAGCAAATGGATTCACTGGATTTTTCGCTAACTTGAAAATATGAACAATTTTTTTAAAAAAAAGTACTAAACACGAGGCATACTAACCTGCGTTTCACCCACACCTGTAAAAGTTTGAGGAACTTTATCAAGGGAGGCCAAAGACCAGCCCGCCTCCCATCCATGATCTCCTGAGCCTGAAGAGTATTGAATGAGCGATCGGAGAGCATGGGAAGATACAGGAACATCAACCTTCATATGCAATTGGTTGATCAATCAGTCAATTCTTTTCTTTTTTTTTCTTAAATGATGAAGTTGAATGAACTAAATCAACATCTAACAACAAATCTAGACTTCTCATTATCATCAACTATGTGTAACAAGTTAAGAACAGCAAGGCACTTTATAACATGTCCAGACTCCAGTGCGCCATACATTGTAATTTCACCCTAAAACATATTATGAAGCCTCGTAAGACATCACACATATATCGCAAGATGCATTTTGCAATTGACAGCCCATGAAATCACATTACCATCACCAGAACGCCAGGATATCCATGTTAAGTTGAGTTTTTACAATATTTCCTAAGCATTAACAAATTCCCTTGATGTGGGCTACTCCCACTTACTGTAATGTTTGACTTTGTGAAACACACCAAGCCAATTCCATCTCCAAGAACAGCTAGAATTATCCAAAGCAGTAAACTGTCACATTGATGAATCCAACAAATCCATTAGACTCCACTGAAGTTAGACAACAAATTTAACACTAGTATTCCATGATCCAACTTGAGCATAAGGCCATGAATATCTTTTCAAGGCTTCTTTCTTTAATCTTCAAATGAAAAAGAAGTATTCAATTCATGCTCTTACCAATCTTAGAAGTTGAGCAGGGAACCAATGAGGAGCTCCTCCATCAAAATTTCCCTCAGCTTCTCTTTCTACCACCAACTTTTCCTTAGAACAAACAAAAAACAACCATAATATCCTCCACAAGCAAACAACCATTTCAATTAAGTACACAGAAACGTACTATATTATCTAGTACCTCTATCATTATATCAATCTGGGCACCAGGAATCATCTCGGCTTGGCCCTGTAACAAATAATTAGCAACAAAGTGACATAAAAAACCACATAAAAACAAACTCAAAATCCAATTATGATTATTATAATGAGATTTGGACCTGAGAAACATTATCTCTCTGATTTGGTGACAAAAAGGACTCAATAACAGAGGCAACGGTCAAAACCAGCACCATTCTATGACCTTCCTTGCCATTACAGATCAAAATTTGCTTTGCCAAGTCAGCAGGGTGAAGGGTATCAGGCAATAGCATCCCAGAAGCCGAAAGTGTTGTCTTGCCAGAGCTTCATAAACCCAGAAAAAAAAAACAAAAATAGAAATTTTAGTCAAACATATTTGAAGAAAAATATAACAAAAAAATCTCCACCCAATTGGGATTTTGTAACAGTTGCTGACTTACTTGTATTGGTGAAAAGCATGTTTTCGCATCTTCAGTCCCTTTGGATCCTAAAACAAGTGGCAAGAAAACGGTAAGCCATTCATAAACAAAGACGATATCAACATGTATCAGCTGCAAATGTATCTGATAAAGCAACACTTACAGGGCCATGAACTCTGACCATGACCGCGAAGTTGCGGGCCAAATCAACGGTTTCCGGTAACCCCATAAGTTAATGAGAGAAAACCGAGGAAAGTTTGATGATTTTCGAACTAAGGTTTTGGTTCTAGAGACAGAATCGAATAGTATCTTTTCATGCTTTTTCATTTAGCGTCGCAGTGAGGATAACGGTGACCTCAAATTTTGTGTTTTCGAGAAAACTGCGCCTTCCAACGACATCGTTTCATCTTTACCCGACTGATACCGGTCTTATTTTATTTTTTTTAATTAATATATACTTCCTTCCTTTCATACAACATTTCCTTTGCACTTATATTAACGATTAATACATATATGTATTCGCTATATCCCAAAATATCCATTTCCATTTGATTATTATACTTCACCATTACACGTTATAGAAAAAAATTACACAAACCTAATCAAAGAATAAAATTACAATAAGTAATGTTTACTAGAGATGAGTATTCAGTAAAAATTACTGAACCGAATATTGAATTTCTAAAAATTTATCGAATTTATTTTTACCGAATGGTATTATTGTTCGAAAATTAACACTATTCGAAATACCGGATGTATTAAATATAACAAATAAATGTATAGAATAAATCCGAATTTTTTTTAAAAAAATAAAAACATAAAGGAAAAGAGGAATCTGAAAACATCAATTTTTAATAGAAATCGATTTTTTGTAAACAATCAATTTTATCAAAAACTAATAACTGAATACTGATTCACTAAATAATCAATAACTAAGTACTACTGAATACCGAATTTCAAAAACAATAAAATATTTCGATAACTATTACCGAATTATTTTGATAAACAATTTCGGTATTCAATAAAAACGCACCCCTAATGCTTACCTCAACAAGTAATAAGCGGCTAAAAAGATGGTAATTTGTTTTAAATATCACATAGTCACACTCAATGTGCAATGAGTACTATTTAGGGTAGACTTGGTCATGGACCGGTTTGGACCGAAAAAACCGACGCTTTTGGCCCACCAATTAACTGGAACCGGCTTGCCATTAAACCTACCCAAGAGAGCCTGAATTGGAACCGTGAAGGGGCAGTCCGGTTCAGGTTCAACGTAAGCTTGAACTGTGGGTCGCCCTGAACTGTAACCAGCCGAACTACAAACGAGACCACTGGTTAACCGCCGACATCTTTTTTTTTCAGTTAACCTTCGAGCAGAACAACCGAAATGGCTGGGCCGATGACCGTTGCCAGAACCATATCGAACCGCTGGTCCACATTGGTTAACGGCCGTTGCGGTCGAACCGTCGCAGCCCGTTGGGCCTGTGACATCACGGTAATCGAGTTGTTACATTTAATACGTTAAGTTGGTTTAAGTTAAACCAAAATCAGTTCGAAGCATTTAAGTTATGAGTGGGGTAGGAAAGATTTAATTGAAATAATTTATAAAATAGGATCTAATTAAAACAAATAATAAAGTTGAAGCATCAAGTAGGTAATGAGTCAAATATCAGACACCAATTAAGAAAATTTCATACAAAGATTGACCATCATTCATCATCAAGCATATATCTATCACCTAGTAAGTTTTTTCCTATCAATTTCATTCATAATTAAGAGAAAACAAAAAAAGTTATTAAGGTTTTTATTTCTATAGGAGAAGTTAGTTCAAAGGGAAAGAGAAGGTAAGTTAGGATTGGAGCTACGAAGCTCAGATTAAAGGTTAGATTCTTTAACTTCAAAATTCTGTATGAAATTTATTTTAATATGCGTGATTGTTTAGATTGAAACATTTGATGTGTTTTGGAGATTATATGTTGTCTATTGAGTTGTTTGAAGTTGAAATGCATGAAGGAAGTGATTTATATGAGTTAAGAATCAGAATTTGGTATTGAAAACGGGTAGGAATGGAAAATAGAGCACCTGATTTCAGTGGGTCGCGCTCGCTACATGGTGTGTCGCGACCAGGATTTTCATAGTGTTCCGTCTAGGAACTACGAAGTCAAAACAGAGTAACATCACGCCCACTACATCAATGGTAGCACGCGCAACGGAGTGTAACAACGAAAACAACTTCTCATGTTCCATCCAAAAGGAAATTGAGCATCCGTTGTGCTCACAACACCCTGTGTGGCAGACGCGATAGTCAAAGTAAAATAAATATGTGTTTCATCTCAAGCAACTATTATATGTATGCATGTTATGAATCCAATGTAATAGATAAATGAATTCACATGTTAAATATGTTTAGGCATGATGTAATAATGCGACATTGACATGATTACATAATATAAAGAACAATGAGAATGTTGATGATCCAAAAGGTAACATAAAGCACAAAGACATGTTATTTGCGTACAATTGACATTAAAATATATGAAATATGATGTGTGACTGATGCTCTATTATGATTAGGGTAGAAATCACTTAGATAAAGCTATGTTACAATATAGAATCCAGCAGATATACGCCTCATACAATAAAGTCACTCTAGCTTCAGGGCGTGAGTTGATATGGAATATTTGTCACATAGCAGCCTGACAAACAGTTATACAGACATACAATCGTACGATTCTTTTTTATCACATGGATTCCACTTTAACCTATTGGAGCATAATTTGATTGTTATATAAATATATTGTTTAAATAATCATTTTTATTTAAAAAGATGTATTGATACATATGGCATGTGCGCTAAGATCATTAAATAGTGAGGTCATCTGATAAGATCATCCAAGTAATCTATACTGTGTGAATGTGTGCCTTCTTTTTGTTTCTTCCTTTTTAAGTTAATGTATCTAATGAGTTTAATTTGCTCAGCAAGTTTTATGTTTAACTCGTAAGTATTAGGGTTAAGGTTTTGAAGAGTCTTTTCCACAACTGTTGTAGCTCATCACTAGACCAAGGAGTCTACAGGGTAGTAGTCTATTTTGTACTTTAATATTTTTGGATCATGACAAGTATGAGCAAACATTGGCTTATAATAATTATGTGTCTAAAACCTACGATGTAATTAAAATCTTGTCTATGATTTAAATAATAATTTTTTGAGTATATAGAATTTTATTCAATATACAGGATGATATCAATGGCAGATCAATAGATTCAATCGGTTGTATTATTCCGACTCGATTCATTTGGAAATTGGGGAGAGCTGGGAAGGGACACTACATGGCCAGCCCTCATCTTAACTGGTGGGCCCAAGCAGGTGTAACTTTAGTGAGCTACTGAGTTTGTATTTTTTTTTTTTAAATTTTAGACAAATTTGCCCTACCAATAGCTATTAATAGTCATTTGTCGAGAGTATTTTACGTCCGACATGTTTAGAGAATTTCTCTGTAAATAGGAGGTCATTTGAGTATTTTTCTCACAAAAATTACCTACTAATTCTCTACTACTCTCTTATTTAATCTTTTGTTTAGTGCTAATTTATTTTGCTCTTCCTAATTCCTACAATCTCAAGTTTACTTAGTTTTTATTCATTCAATTAAAAAAAATTTTAATCTGGATCAAGTACCGCCGGAGAAAGAGGCAATGAACCTTGAAATTTAAGAAATTAAAGACTAAATAATCCACGATTTTTTTATTTTTATTTTCTCCGAATTTGTCAAGAGCCCAAATGTATTTGGTGGGGTTTTAGTAAATTCTCCGACACCATTTGACGACTTCACAATTGAAGAGTCCCATCAACAATAACGAACAATGAATATAGATTTGCCACCACCGTCCTAACAACAAACACAGTAATTTTTTTTCAAAAATTATTTTCTTTTTTCACTTAATTTGTTGTGTTGTGAACTTTTTTTTTTTTTAACTTAATTATATTCTTGGACTTAATTTTATATAGTGTTGAACAATCAGAGTAGGCCGGAACGCAACAAGAGCAACATATTTCTCAAAGACACACAAGCGATGTGCCACAATATTTTAGAAAGGAATCCGTAAGAAATAACAAATATTTCTAAATTTGTAAATATTGTAACATATGTTCAAATGGAAATAAGGCGGATGATATAGAACAATGAAAAGGCATTTGGAGGCGAAACATCCTACCGAATATAAAAAGAGAACGGAAACGCAAACTTCTGAGTAAGCTACTTCTAGAAATGTAATTTTTAATTTTAATGAAAGATATTATAAAAGAGGCTTTACTTAATTTATTTGTGTAGAAAAATTAAGTATTTCTTTTGGTGAAAAATGTGGTTTTATTAAATTTTTGAAAGTATGTATTAATCATCTTACTAAATGTGTTGCTAGGAATACAACTAAAAAAAATATTATAACTTTATACAAAGAAAGAAAAAAATTTTAGTTTCTCAATTTGCTGCATTGGATGGTCGTGTATCTATTTGCTTTGATATTTGTACTGATAATTAATATAATTATTCATACATGAATTTAACTGCACATTGGATTGATAAGTATTGACAATTTTAAAAAAAAATAAAAAAATTGCTTTTCATGCTTTTGATGAAAGATTTACTGCATCAAATATTTATAAAATGATTTATAATATTTTAAATGATATAAATTAGTGAAAAATATTGATTATTTTTTTTTTGATAATGTTGCATCTAATACTGCATTTAATGGAAAATTTTTTCATATTAGATGTGTTTGCCATGTTAATTTGTGTATGGAAAATGATTTGAAATATTTACATGTACGTATTAGTCCTATTAAAAGTAATATTAGACATTTGTAAAATTATAATGGTTCGGGAAAGAGTAGCTTAAATTTTGTAGAATTAATAATTTGACACCAATAAAATTTTATCATGATATTATGCATAGCTGGAATTTCACTTATAGTTTATTATCATAATCATATGCATGTAAAGATGTTTTGTATGCATTTTATAATTCACAAAAAATATCATGATATTATAATTTATTAACAAAGTTAGGATGTTTGTGCACGTACAATTAATTTTTTGAAAGTTTTTAATGATGCTACAAATATTTTTAGTTGTTTATAAACCAACATCTCATATTTTTCTTCAATGTAGTATAAATATTGTTGATAGATTGCATATGTTTGAAAATAATGTGAATTTAAAAGATTGTGTTCAAGTAATGAAAATTAAATGGTTGCATTATTTTAAAAATATTATACCTCTATTTTTTGTTGCTGTAATTTTTTATGGTAGGTGTAATCTTGATGTGTTAGAAACTATTTTATACATTTATTATGAAAATTTGCAATTATCTGTTGATGAACAAGTAAATGTCTGTAATTTTGTTAATGATACTAGACAAACAGTTAATGAATTATTTCTTAAATTTTCAAATAATAATACTTCAGCTACTAGTACTGACATAAAGGGAGTTTTACTCCCACCTGACTAAGTGGGAAACAGTCCAAAATAAAATGTCTTTCATTTATTCACAATATCAAAAAAGACCAAGGGGGACCGGTGCAAGTTTATTTTCGGAACTTAACAAATATTTGTCCACTGAATTTGAATTTGTAGTTGATGAGTCAGCGGATGCTATCAACTTTAACATTTTGGAATGGTGAAGCCGACACGAAGATTCCTTCCCCGTGACCAAAATTGCAAAAGAAGTTTTCGTGGAGTCGGTCTCAACAGTGGGAGTGGAGCAAGCTTTTAGTGCCGGTGACCTTCTACTTTCCAAAAAAAGAACTCGATTGAGAGCCGACAACCTTGAAGCACAAGCTTGCATCGGAGATTGGGCATTAGCCGATGCACATAAACAAGACGTTTGAAATTCTTCTTCCAATGAAAGTTTGGAAAATACAAGAGCTCCACCACCACCGACTTTGCGTAAAAAAATAAAATTGGAGTTCTAAAAATTCAATTAAGGTAAAAGAACTAAGTGAACTTTGATTTTTATTTATTCCAATGAAAATACGTAGTCAAACTAATTATTCTTTAAAAATAAAAAACTTATTTGCAAGTCTTATTTTTTTTCTTTTATTTGGTTAATAATTTTAGTTTAATTACTCAATTTTATTATTTTTAAAATTCTATATAAATTTCTTTCAATTAATAAAAATTTAACTTCTTACAATTCTTCTATTTTTATCTTTATCCTATTTATAATTTATTTTATTTATTTCATTTCATATTTCTTTTAAACTTTAATTTTTTCGGTCATATAAAAAATTTTTAAAAATTGCTAAACAAAACACATTATAAAATTTATTTATTTATCTCACCTTAAAAAATTTTTAAAAAAATTGGTTGGAACCAGCCGGAACTATCAGTTTTGACCGTAGCGAACCGTCGAGAATCAACTTGATTTCGATCCTCCTCTTGTTCGAATGAAATATCAGCCCGCGGCCTAATTCAGGAATCTTAGATATCAAGTCTAATTCATAGATTTTAGGTACACATTATATTAGTAAAATATCGATATTCTTAATCAATTTATTAACCAAATGATTGAAGTGAATACCAAATAACATATCCAAAATCTTCAGAAATTATAACAAATTTGTATGAAAAATGAATAGGGATACTCATTTATTTTCGTAAATCTCATATATATAATTTTTTTTTTTTTATCAAATCATCTTTATTTTCAATTGATGTACTTACTTTTTAATTGATTGAACTTTTTGATGTTTTTAATAACAGAAATTAATTATAAATACGGCGGAGTGCATATTAATTAATTAGGTTATAAAAAAACTCTTTGGAAATTACAATATAATCTTAATATGCACTTTAAAAAAGAAATACTGAAAAATGTATCTAAAATTTGAGAATCATAAACGTGCATTCTATAAAAACCCTAAGAAATTCTATTTTTTTCACGTTTTTCTTTTGATTTTGAAGTTCCATTAGTAATCAAATATTAAATAGTAGTAATATGTATACAAACTTACTTAACTTCATGTACCCTTTCATTAAATTTAGTAATTTTAGCAAGTAATCTATATTATATTTACTTTTCAAATATATATATATATTATATTTTATATGATGATTATAAGTATAGATATTTTGAATATTTACTAGTATCTTAATTTCTTATATTTTGAAAATTTATACTTTTTTTTCGAAAATTTTTAAAATTAAAAATACATCTATATATATATACGTGTAGAAATACAGCAAGCGAAGTCCGGTAAATACCACGAGACGCGAGAGACAGCCTCTGCTCGTCCGCCTTTCTTTATAATCTCTCTCTCAAACGCTGGAAGAGGTCAGGAAGGTCAAGCTATTTGCGACCACCTTCAAATCCTTCTTCCTCTTCCTTTTTGCCCTTCTTCTCCTCACTTTCTTCCTTGAATTGACGCCAAATCAACATTCACCTCTTATTATCCACCACCATTCAAATTCCTTTCATTCTTCAATACAAAACTTTGCTACAAAAATGCCAGCCCAGAAACGCCCTTACGATGCCCACCAACAGGACCATGATCCTCTGCTTCAAGACCCCCTTCAGCACCACCTCCACTCGCCGCCGCTTGATGATAGTAATGATGGCTGTGCTGATGCTGATGATGGTACGTGTTGATATTAGATATAACTCAACAATAATTATTTTCAACGAGAGAGGAAACTCGATACTCAAACTTTGTGCATTTCGTTTTTGGAATTTGGTAGTCGTTTAGTTCAAGGTTTTTCTCTTTGAGATTCTTTTGCTATTATTTTACAGAATCTGATCCAACCCCATCTTCGAGTAATGAAGAACAGAAAGAAGAGTACGTATTTTTTTAAACTATTTTCTTCGTTTGATATTTCTCTTCTTCTTCTTCTTCTTCTTCTTCTTCTTCTTCTTCTTCTTCTTCTTCTTCTTCTTCTTCTTCTTCTCTGGATCGCCACGTCTAATTGATTGAGTTGCTGGTGTTTGATGCACCAATGCTGGGTTTTTATTTGGGATCTGCATGCTTTGTTGCTTAGCTACTTTTTTTCACGAGAACATTTGGTGATAAGCCAATATAGGTTCATGAACCATTCTCTTCTCTTGCAGTTGCTATCGTTGATTTTCAAACTTTTTCTTAGTGGGTGTAGCTTTCACCTTGCTTGTAATTGGGTTTTTGTTTCTTCAAATTATTGTTAGTGTTGTTTGGAGGAGCCGTAGTAATTTTGTCTGCAATTGATTTTGTGCATGAGAGAGTGTGTGAGAGTCTCTCTTGTTACGATGTATGGTTAGTTTGGTTGTGTTTGTGAAATTTATATCAATGATGGGAAGGATTATTATAATTTGTTTGCTACATAAGAGTGAGTTCAAACTCCTAGTTCGATCAATTTAACTTAAATACAAGTTTAATGCTTTAAATGGCAGTTCCATAATTAATTAGCTGTCAGATTATAGGCCAACTTAGGTGATACGAATCTATTAAAAAACATAGGAGATCACAAGTGTTGTCAAGTTTTTTGTTCCCTTTTATGTAATCGAGGAGGGTCCAGGAGTCTCTCTGCTTTTTGTTTCTACTGACAAATTTGACCCATTTCATTTTGCCTTTTTGTATGTTGTTAATTACCATCAAAATAATAATCTGTCAAATTTTATACTGAAACCTCCATTTGCATTGTTTTCATGTATGAGACAGTTTGGTTCTTTTCTCTCCCCAGCTTTTTCTGGATTAGATAATGTATTATATTGCCTGGATTTGCAAGAATTGAGATCAAATAGTATGTTTTTCATGATTCCAAGCACAATATATAGTTTTCCTTTAATGTGGTAATATTACAAAGCTTTTGAATTAATCATAAAAAAAGTATGATTACATAACGTTGTACATAATAATCTGATTATAAAGTTTCAGAACTTCATGAATTGCAGCATCTGAATTTTTGGGTCTTGATTGTGTTTGTGCAAGCCCGCAAGCAAGAAAATGTTTGCGGTGCATTGTGTAACTAATCAAGGCAAAGCATTAAACTAAAAGATAAAATGCATGAGCATTATTAAGTGCATATAATGCATATACACATATTCAGTATCTATATTGATTAACAGAACCTTAGTCACAGTATGCATTTGGCTTTGAAACTTAGATTATTTGCTGCTAAACTGCTAAGGCTTTGTTTAACTCCTGGGTGTGTGTCTAGCATCTGACATAAATCTGATGTCATGCTGTAAGTCCTTTTTTTTTTCAGGAGGGAGGGGATGGTTTTGGGGAATGGGGTGCTGAATAATCTGAATATAATTTACTGTAGTTAATTTGGCAAAGTGGAATTTCAGGCCCTGCTCAATCCAATTCAGTTCATTTAGCTAGAGCACCAACTGCATTGGTTTCTGATGAATATTTGCCTGAATGCCTGGAAAATGCTGTAGTTTTTCTAAAGCTGATGGCTCTAATACTTCAAAGATATTCAACTTGGACAATTTTTTGGGCTAAGTAGTCAAAAACTTGTAATAGGGTCAAATTGCCTTCTACAAATGCTTTCCAGTTTCTAGTTTAGCTGTTGTCTTTCCTTCTGAAGCTCCAAACATAGGTATATTCATAATTTCTCATAATGCGTCAAATGTGTGATTTAGTCAAACTGTTATGGTAACATTTCCTTTTGAATCTTGATAAAAACTATGTCAACTTTCATTACACCATAATTATGATAAATTTATAATTTTACCTCTTTTTCTCCCCTAATTTTGGTGATTGGCTTGCATCAGTGCTACCAGTATTTTGCTCATACGTAGATTCTCAATTGATTTTTCTTATCATTTTCATGTCACAACACACATTTTAATGCATTCAAGTTTGTGTATTTATATGCAGCCTGATATGTTTACTATATATTCGATCATATGAAAAGTTTCACTTTTTTTAGTATAAATACATATAAAATATGATGGGAAGGTCAAGGCATCCTAGCATAAGAATCGGTTGTGAACAATGTGATATGATGGCAGTTGACATGGTATTCATTGTTGCTTATTTGCAGATATGTCATAGTGAAGTTGTCTGAAATTCGCAAGGAAGTTCAATGTCCAATCTGTCTAGGTATGGGTTTTAGCTGCTTTTATTAACTTTCAGATATCAAATGTCAATAGATCCAAATAGCAAGTTAATATAAAATGGTTTCTTTGTAGAACTTGGATAAATATCAATTATTATATCGTTCAGCAAAGTAACATGTCCAGAAGTTTTATTTTTTGTTATTGGTATTATTTTATGTAGTCATTATTAATTTAACTGTTGGGAAAGCATAAAATTATCATGGATCAAAGAATTCAATTAAAATTTATACCACCATCTTTTTGAGCTCATTATTTTACACAAATAATGTAGAAACAAAAGATTTCAGTTTGCAACGCCCTCTTTAGGCTGAAATGAATGATTACATGATTTGTGAGAAGCTGAACAATGTATCTGTTTCTATCATTTGGAAGCATCTTGAAGAGGCCTAAGGATCAGTTATCATAATAAAGACTTTGGATAAACATCAGTATCTTCAGTCAGTATGTTCCTCAAGTGCTGAATAACTAATTATCTTTCACAGATGGTCTCCTGTAGTAAAACATTATACTCAATTCCAGCTGCATAGCATCTTGGTTTTCTTATACGAGTGCCTATTTATGACTGCTAGCACCTGCTCATGTACCAGAAACATTGTTGCAGATTTCCTCCCTTTATGGGAGCCTCAGAACTTGTGTTAATATGAGAGACATGACCCTGCCAAAGACATGAAAGTAACTACTGTAAGCGGAAGTTTATTCAGAGATTGACTGGAGTTGAATAATGGATTCACCTAGATCTTTTCCCTAGTCTGGAAAATTATACACTGAACCTTCTGATTCCACAGTTTACCTCATGTCATGCATCATCTTTTCTCGTTAAAATTTTCATATAATTGGTTTAACATCTAACTTTCTTATATAGTTTATCTGAACTTTGTTAATTTTCAATAATTATATAAATATTTGGATGCTTGATGAAATCTCAGAAAGTAGATGCAAGTTAATAGGTTTTAATTTATCTTTCCTCATCAGTTATACTGGAATTCGGATATTGTTTACAACGGTGTTTGCTTCTATGTTGTATGATTATATATTATCATTTACTTCATTTTTCATGGCTATTTAATCTACACTAACGAATATTTGAGACCCTCCTGGTATATCACTCTAAATTCACACATTTGCCTCAGCTTTATATGAAAATGAACTTCTCTTTCCCATAAATATGTCATGGTTTGTTAAATTAGAATTATGATCTTAATACAAGTCCAGTGCTTGTGGCACTTATCTTTCTTTACTTGTATGCATGGTTATCAATGGATAAAGTGACCAGTTTACACCCTTTTATGTTTAGGGATCATCCGGAAAACTAGGACCGTAATGGAATGTTTGCATCGCTTCTGCAGGGAATGCATAGATAAATCTATGCGCCTTGGGTAATTCTTCAACTTTCTCTGTTCTTTTTCTTGAACCGATTGAAGTGTTTGTTTCCTTATACTTTCTTCTTTGACATATCACTAATACATGGATACTGAAAATGTAAGCTTACTGAAATTCACTTCAGGAACAATGAGTGCCCTGCTTGCCGCACTCATTGTGCCAGTCGTCGTTCTTTGAGAGATGATCCAAATTATGATGCATTAATTGCTGCTTTGTATCCTGATATTGACAAATATGAGGAAGAGGTATATTTTATAGTTAAAGGTTGGTGATTCTATTTGGTATTGAAAATTGAACAAATGATGATACTGCATATCTGATCCAGGAATTAGCATTTCATGACGAGGAGAAGGCACGCAATAAGCAGGTAAGGGGTGAAATCTGGTTGCAAGTTTTGGAATGTAGGCATGCATTTAACTTTTTTGCAGGTCCATGTTAAGTTTGGGTTCTCAACCAAAGAAAGCAATAAAGAAAAAACTAAAGATTAATTAAATGTCTTTATCTATATGAGTTCTCTTTCATTATGTGCCAATGAGTTTGAAGACTAAGGCTTTTGGTGGTATAATACTATTTGACTGCCAGTTTTACAATAAATTGTTAGGTCTTGCTGGTGATTCCTTTGCAGTAAATTAATCCATGATGACCTTGAAGGATTTAATCTTTTTATGTTTTGGACAGATCCAAGCTTCTATTGCCCAGACATTTCGCAGACAAGCGGAAGCTCTTGGTAGGAAAAGGACAACACCTAGAAACACAGTGCATACATTTGCAAGGAGAACACCAGGCCGTTCCCGAGATGTATACTCAAGAGGAAGGAGAAATCATCGAGCAGCTGATGCTCAAGGGTCTGATGAGAACGAAGATGCAAACGGTGAGGGTGGCAGAGATTCATCATCTGCTGAAGAACACAGTGTAGAAGTTAAACCAAAAAGATTCAAGAGATGGACCGGTGGTCGCCCCAAAAATGCTAATGCAGATGGTGGGGATGAAAATGAATCAGAATGGAATAGAGAATCCATGGGGTCCTCTGCTGGGCTTCCTGGCCCCTCAGAAAGGCTCTCCTGGGGCAAAGGTGGTATCCGGAGTCACACAAGATATGGCATTGGAAATGCTGGCAATGGAAAAAATGCCCGCAACGGTCGCATTTTTAGGTTAGCGGAGTATCTTCGGAACTTGGAGGAAAACAATAATGAGGTAAGGTCTATTCATTACTGGTGATCAAGTACTGAGATTGTTATGACTCTGAAGCACTATTTTCTCTTCTTGTCCTCCTAAAATAATGCTGTCAAAACTCAAAAATATTGATTTGCTCTCTTATAGTTGCAGACAGATATCCACCTCGTGCTTGTTTCTTTTGACGAACAAATAATACCCAGTTTGCGGCGGCCATATCTCCACTGCAAGCCAACGTTTTCAGTCAAAAAACTACTTCAGGTAATTCTTCTTCCATCTAAGAGCATGTTTTGTATATATAATATTCCAAACCAACTTCATTACAATTTTTGTTTTTGTTTTTGTTTGTATTGCAACACAGTACATAGCTGCCCAAACTTCTGTGCAAGTAGATGAAGTCGCAATATATCTGGTGAAAGAGTGGAATTCGAAGCTTGATCATCCATTGTCCCCAAGCATATCAAATTCTAATTCTTGTATAATTAATCCAAGCAAAGATAAGTTGCAAATTTTGGAAGAACAACAAACTCTGGTTGGACTTAAAACATATAATTTTACGCCAGGCCATTTGGTGAGCTTGTTTGTGCTATTTCAGCTTTTGATTTGCCAACTTGTCTGACATACCAATATCACAGTAAATATTTTCTTCTTGTTCTTATTTCAGCTTTTGGCATATCAGAAAAGGCCTGAGAAGTAAAATGGCGGATGCAAGCTTTGTCCGGTAATCTTTCCTTCAACAGGATGAACGTACAGATATAAAAACACACATATTATATTTATACATACAGGGACCTGGGATTGGATCAAATTCAGCTTCAGATGGGATTCAATTATTCATATATCAGTTTTCTAGATTATCATATGCCCAGCACAGCAGATATATGGTAATTTTTGTACGGACAACTTTTCTTTTTTTTTTTTGTCAAAGTATAGACAGACAACATATTACATATATAGTTGACAAGACTTGAAATTTGTTTGGTGTAAATTTGTTATACTGTTGGTTAAATTATGCAATATTTATATCCGCAATGGAATTATGATTATGAAATTTTTTGAGAAATGATTTCATTTCTTTATTATAAAAGAAACCATTTTTATATATTGAGCATTATTATCGGATATTTATATTCCAGTAAGGGTTGACTGATAGTTTCCTTGTGAAGGACGTAGTGTTCTTGTTTTCATGATTTTTTTTTTTAAAAAAAAAAATCATGAAATGAGATGCTGACGTGGTTGCTAAGACTCAACCTATTGGTGGCTTCTGCCCTCTAGGCCTAATTTTTTTTAAGTCTGTATATAACACATTTTGAAGAGTTTGATAAATAATATATTTTTTAAAAATAACTAAATAGATATTAATTTTTTTATTTCAAAAATACCATTCTCATTATTTAAATAATATAATACTTAATTTTTAATTAAAAATAAATAAATATTAATTAATAAATTAATAATGATGAAGGGTAAAACACAAAATCAGATGGCGCCACTCCTCCGCCATAAAGCATCCAAATGATAATTTGAGAGTACTAATCTAATATTGTTGAATTGCCTGATACTCTCAGAAATGCTATTAGATAACCAATCTAATATTGTTGAATTGCCTGATGCTCTCAGAAATGCTATTAGATAACCAGAAGCCAACGAAACAACCAATCGAAAAAATCAATTGTTCTCGCTTGGAAAACTCTCACATCAAAGCACCATTGAGTTATAGCCGTCATTTTAACTTCTCGTTTGATTTTTCATCAATAATAAACCAAAAGAAACCTTATAGCATCTGATTTCCAACGAGTTACGGCAAGCGCAGGTTTGAGCAGCAGTGGTTCTACTATTTTCTCGTCAGTTACGAGAGGAAAAAAGGGAGAAGAGGAAGATATTTCTAGATATTTACATTTTATCCATGAAGTTCTTAATAGTTACAATTGGGTCCTTTAGGCATTGAAATATCAAAAAAAAAAAAAATATTTAGGTGTTTTAATGTAAAAATAAAATTTATACGCTTATGGATAAATAAAATTCAACTTATATACTAACTTTTATACTATTTGGCATGTAAATAATAATTTTTATACTAATTTACATATAAAAATCAGTATGTAAACAATTATAATTCAATAGTTTAATACTTTCAAGGGCTAAATAACTAAACAAAGAAAAAATATAGACTAAAAAATAAAATACTATTAAAATTATATGGATTAAATCTATAATCTATCTATAACATATATAAAACATGAATAAGGTAGAGTAACATTGAGACACAAAAAATACCTCTCGTATTTCTAATTTTTTAAAATAATTATGTATTTGTACAATTATTTATAATAATTAATAGACTCAAATCATATTGCAATAAGGAAACTATATAATAAGGAATATTATTTTAACTTATCAAATTATATTTATTTATTATTTTATTATCAATTATATTAATGTATTAATTTGATATCAATTTTAATTATAACATATTATTTAATTTAATAAAATCCTTCCTAATATCATAGGATTTAAAGTTGCTTGGTTGCTTAAGGATTTTTTAAAATCTTTAATCTTTCCTGAAACCATACGAATTAAAATTGCAATAGAAAACTTAATCCATGAATTTATAATTTCCCATCCTAGGTCGTTAGTGGTGTTTTGTGTTTTTTAATTGGTAATAGCATTGCATTCAAGTTTTCTATTAAAATTAAAATTTATTAATTATTAATTTTGGAAATTTCTACGATCTATTGATGTTTACTTTCCACAATTTGTTACACATATGTGAATAGTTTCATGGGTCGTGTGTCTGTTCAATTAGAATAATGAAATTAGGTCATATTTTTTTTTTATCCCACATTGTTAATTAAAAATGATAAAAAATAGAAAATCTTATATATGTTTAAACTTTCAAACTGAATTCAAGACAGCTCTTCAACGGTTTTAATCTCGATATTGAACAGTCTAAAGTTCTGAATCAATATAAATTTTAATTTTAATTATCTTTTTTTAAGTTTCTAATATAAGTTTGACCAGAACTATATGTTCGGTTTATTGGTTTAAGATTAAGACATTAATTTATTGCATTCATGTAGCTACAGATAGACGTGGCCATGGGCCGGTTCGGCCCGGCCGGCTTGACCTGTCGAAAAACCGTAACCGTCAGAACCGTAACCTGAACCGGCTGGAGGATGGGCTGGTTCAGGTTCAAGGAATTTTGGAACCATGAATCAGACTTGAACCGCTGGTTCCACCTCTCCAAATCGGCGGTTAACCGCGAACCGCCGGGCCTCCGGCGGTTCGGCAGGCCGGTTCCACCCCCTCCAACCATGGCCCGGCGGACCAAAGCCCGGAACCGGCCCGACCCGTGGCCACCTCTAGCTACAGAGTTTTTTTTTTTTTTTTTTTTTTTTTTTTTTGAGAAAACTGTGCAAAGAATGATGATAACTCTTTAGACATATTTGGTGAACCTAAAGATATAAGTCAAGTTATGAAATTTTTGGTTAAGATAGTGGAGAGTGGTTCAATGGATAAATTATTAGAGTAATAATAGATTTATTATCTAAATGATAATAGTATAAATAAATTTTAACCGATAAATCAAATCGAACTGAAACGTAGTTAACTAATTGGTCAGTTTAGTTCATGTTTAATCAAATTAACTATAGCATCAATAACAAGAATGTAAAATGAGTTGATGCATGCAACATACGCTAAAAGAAAATTAAATTCACTAACTCACACTTTCATGATACTAGCATAAATAAATATTAATCGATAAATCAAATCGAATCAAAATCATAATTAACCGATTGGTTGGTTCAATTCATGATTAATCAAATTAAATATAGTATCAATAACAAGAATATAAAATGAATTAACTCGTGCAACGTATGCTAAAATAAAAATAAATTCATCAATGCACGTGTTCATGATTATACTAAATTTGCAAATGTTTTGAAAAAACAAAGATGATGAACTTTAAAATAAAATTATATCTTAGTCCTTGAAGTTTGTTAATATTTTCAGTTCGTTTCTTTATCCATAACATAATTAATAGTACATACATAATAATTTATTATTTTTATATAAATTTTTATTATTATTAATATATAATTAATTAAATTAAAAAAAATATTAATAATGAAAATATAAAACGAATCACCGCTTACAAAACATAATTACGCGTTATAATAGTTCTATAAAATGTAGGTAATATACTTGTAACTAAATCTGCCACAAAAATAATTTCATTAAATAAATACAATTCAAACGATGTTGTGAATTAAAGACTAGAACTAGAACGTTGGTTGTGTAGATTGAGCTGGACACTATGGGCAGCTCTTCCTAGGCTATGAGCTGGGAAAATATCAGGATAGGAATAGTCCATTTAAATTTTCACTTCAAAAAATTAGTAATTTTGCTCTAAAAAAGGACCAATTTATTTCGGCTTGTTGGTTAGCTCAGAAAACGAAGAAATCTAAGGTGCAAGAACACAGAATAAAGAGAACAATCAACAATCGACATTCGCCACGGCTCCTCTCCGGTTCCTATGGATGCGGTTACCAGAAAATTCCCGCTTCAACGCCATTGCTAACAAAAACCTAAAATTAACACCGAGAAAATTTACCTTTCAAGTCTGGATCGGAGGTTGTTGATCGATCTTCACGTACATCATTACCTCACGACGAGGAATTCCTTGATTTACAAATGTAAAGGAGAAGGAGAGTTTGTAACAGATTAGATTTAAGAATTCCTTGATTTGCTTGTTTTGGCTACTCAACAAGTGTAAAGGAGGAGAAGGAGAGTTTGTATCAGACTAGATTTAAGAACGCCACAGATTTTCACTTTCGGATTTTGCTTCTCTACTCTTCTTCTTCTTCACTCTGATAATGATATTTTTATTGGTGTTGTTCAATCGTGAGTAATAACTTAAGTATAAGAATCAATTTATGCTACTATAAAAAAAAAAAAGAAAAAAAGATGTTAATCAATGAATTGATAGACAATTTTGGCAAAAAGAAAAAAAGAAGAAATTAATAGACAATTAGACATGATAATTAATCTGTGACCATATTAACAGTTTAAGACTATATTTTAGCTTTAATTTAATAATTAATTTCCATGAATTATTGCTTTCTATAAATCAAAACCTACTTTTACATCCATGATCCAACTAGCACGACATAATTTGATTTGATAAAATAAGAAAGCTTTAACCATTTAGATGGTGGGGTGGCTCATTTGTAATATTGCATAATTGGAGTAAATTAAATTGGATATGCAATATAAATCAAATCGGGTCCCTACTCCATCGTATTCAATCACACGCTCTTTTTGGCGTTTTACTCTTTCCTTATCCATATCCATCACTAATTGGGTCCCATGATCACTATGAGTCCCCCAATTATTGATGTATGGGTCCCACATTGCTGATGTACTGGTAACATTTCATCATATAAAAAATTAGAAACACTACTTCTTGGATAAGCATATCAAAGAAAATGAGGAACTTGAAAAATCATACCATAATGTTATTTAAAAGCTTAATTTAATTAAAGAAATTTATTTATAGCAAAAAGTAGTTTCATCACCACCGTCCACTTGGCACTTACACAGTGATAAAGTCATAAGCATTCCACACCTCAGCGTTTTTCTCACAAATACAGAGCTTAAAGTACTTATATAGTCAGCTAGTAGCCATACTATAATAGAGATAGTACCCACTAAAACGACAAGCAACGCAGGGAATATTGGAAACAAAACGACACTATTTACATGGTATCCCTACTTGATTGCCACTTCAACGATGCTTGCTCCTGGTATCTCCACTGTAGAGCCTGTAATAATCAAGTGCAACACACCTCATTTTAGCACTCTTACAAATCAAATCATGAAATGAAAAATTCCGAAAAATATAAAAACTAAAAAGGAGAAAACAGATCCAGGTCCATGAGATCAAAAGGTAAGCAGATCTAACGGTTTGATTCGAAAGAAATCACAAATCAACGTAACATATAAAATACCATATCGTGTACTTGCACGCATGAAAATAGAAGACGGCGATCTATTCCCACCAGCCATAATAACACCTGAAAAATAATTTTCGACAAGTACAGAACAGCAGAGCAGATCTAACAAAAGATCCTTTTTTTCATCTCCTACGTGTTTATTTCCGACGAAAAATGAAAGAAAATCTAAAATTTTCTCAGCAACCAAACACAGTATAAAACTAGAAATATGTACATAGTACGGAAATTAAATTACCAATCATAAACAGTAGGAGAGTTAGGCTGCTGAGGCTTGTCAAAAAGCTGAGCACCAAGACCTTTAGTAGCAAGGTTACTTCCAGGGTGGAATACGCTCCTCCATACATTATCTTTGCGAGCGGAAGCTGGAGTTGTTGGTGTCACCGGCGTCGAAGGTGTTCCTGGACTTGCCGGCATCGACAGCGACCTCTGAAACTTGCTACTCTCTCCTTCTCCATCTAAACAAATAACCGATCGTTAATTCTAAAACCGTTACACCTCAAAAGAAAAATCAAACAATAAAATATAATTATGAATACCGATCGTTAAAGGCTTGGTGCTGATCTTCCTAAGCCGGCCAAGGCCACGATCGGGCTGAGGCCCGGCAACGACGTCGTCCCACATCTTATCTAGCAACATCTTTCTTTTGTAGGTTTAGGTTCAGTGAGAAGTGTTGAGTGTGGGTGAGCAATTATATAGGAGGTTGGTTGGGTTGTATTAAGCTATAAAAAGACTGAAATATCTATTTTTGAGGGGATATTTCCAGACAGGATTTATATTTTTTGTCTAATTCCAGGCACGGTAAGTAACTGAGTAAAAAACTAACCATGTTTTGTGAAACGAGTGGAAGTAGCCAAAATGGAGAGTGGATACAGATGAAAAGATGGATAAGGATGAAGACTTGGCCGTGATGGGACAAGTTTGGTGGTTTGCTTGACATGTGTACTTTGGTAATTTGTTGTCCTATTCTTTTGACAATTTGTAGGTCCAACCTAAACCCGATTCATCAATTCTTTTAATATTTGAACATAATTCTAATATTTTCTTGTTAAATTCTAGTTCTTTTCTGTCAATTGTGATTAATTAATAGAATTCATATCCATGATTAGAGTTAAACCAATTTCAGCTCAAACTTCTTTTAAGCTTGGGCTGTAATTAGCTCAGAAAACGATTCAATTAAATCTCGTTCATTTAATTTTTTTTTTCTCTAAAACGTGTATTAAAACAACGTTTTTAGTTGGAAATTGATGAGTGGCAAATCAGAACCTAAGCTTGTTACCATGCCTCAAAGGCTTAAAGGGTTCAGAGGCCAATGTGTTAGCCACAACCACTAACCCAGCTAGGCGACCGTTACACTCGGCCCAACATCAAACATTGTAGACCTCTAACCAACTGGCGACCGTTATGTTCAAATCACCCACGACCTTGCTCCGCAGTCCTCCACAGGTGGCCATTATATCCAGGTCAGCCACGTCCAAGCAGTTGGTCACACCCAGCTAGTTTACAGCTCTACTTTAAGCAGGCATGGGTTGAAATTTCAACCATTTTGTTAACTGTTCATTGTATTTACAACACAAAATTGGATTACTTTGTACGATTAGTAGATCCAAAGTCTAAACTTATTTCAGTAAAGCCACTTCGAAATGTTTCTCTTCTTCCTCACAGACGTAACTTTCGTGCATCCATTATTATATTTCCGATGTTTATTCAATTTGATGGGTGGATGTGTATTTCTGGTATGATATCTCATCTATCAGCATTCAACATGACGAATTAATGTCTTGAAAAGCTTTATTGAAAATGTACTTCAAATGGGATCGCATCCTATTCGATGCTTGCGCTTTCCATTCTTCCTGTCTTTTTTACCAAGAATTTTTAGCTTTTCCATTGTCCAGTCTCACCCGAAGAAATAAGGTTTCCTTTGAAAGATATTGGATTGTACAATGATTCCTCCATCAACATTAGCTATTTGCATTAATACGCCATAAACTGAGTTTCACTTCTATGTTTTATTGTGTATAATGATATCTACGTGAACATGCAAAAGAAGTAAATAACATAAAGTCTTAAAAATTAAAATATTCAACACTTTGTGCTATTATTTCATATAAAATATCAAAAAGTGTTAGTTATTATTATTTTTTATTCCCCTTTTCTTTTACCGCTGAAAAAGGTGTGACACCATTTCATCTCGGTATCCGTCTAATGCTTAAAATGAAAAATCGTAATGGGTCACTCTCCCTAGCACTCTCTTTCCCATCTTCGACAGGAATAAAAATAATTGGCCCAAGACCTAATAAACGACTATAGAACTCAAATCTTTTTATGGTTTTGACATAAATACCCAATAAAATTTTACACATTGTAAAAAAAAGTTCGTACTCTTTGAAAATAATTCTTAAAATAACAATTTTTTAATTATTAAACAAATATAAACAGTTTATAAACATAATATAAACTAAATGATTTATAAACAAAATGAATATAGCCATTTTAAGAGTTAAATGTTAAAATATGTCCCTTTTTAAGAACAAAAATTTTAATTAGGCTAAAAATTATTTTCAGTCTTGAAATGAGGCCATTCTTAATATTTTTCCAATCTTTTTTAGAGCAACTTTCAAATGTTACTTTTAAAACTTTATTATAAAAATATGTCAATAAGTCTATGTTAAAAATATATATATATGTCAACAAGTTAAGAAATATTAGCTAAATGAAATATTAGAAAAGTATTAACTTTTCTGCTAATTTTTTTTTGTTGGAAAAATCAAATTACTCCCAAAAAAAAATTAACCTCAAAAGTATTATACTTGTTGATTCTTAAACAACCTATTAGTTCACTGAAACAAATTAGAGATATAATAATAATTATAGAACAAGTAATTATATACAAAAATTAAGGATGTGATCATAATTTTCCTAACAAATAGTCTAATGTAAATAAATTAATACTCTCCAAGTATTCTGAATTTTAATCTTAAACTTAAATAATAACATGTAAGAGACCAATAAGAGATTCTGCGTTTAACATAACTACCGTATAAGCGTATGTTGCAGTATTTGGTATAGAAGACAGATGACTGTACCATGAAAGCTTAGACGGTAGATTGAGACAGAAAACTATGGAATTAACATATAATAATTCAATAAAAAGCCACCTCTTTGGAATTTCCATCGACAATTTACCCATTAATAATATTTTGCGTTTTGGGGCCATCAAAGATAACGACTTGCCTAAAACCACCAGCATTTTCTTCTCAAAAAAAAAAAAAGCAACTAGCATTTTGCTGAAGCAATTTTTTTTTCTTAATCTCATTTATTATTTATTACATTGATTCATTTTCCATTTTAAAAATTTACATTAACTCATTAACTGTACACCAACCACCGGCTTTTTTCCCCTCCCAATAGCTACATGGGATGGGGTTAGGGATTGGGGAATTGGGAAAAAGGAAGAATAGGGTTTCCTACTCAAAATCTCATTTTACTTTTTATCAAAATATATATATATATATATATATATATATTCTTAACTAAGACCATATCAAATTAACTGCTCCCTCC
Source organism: Croton setiger (assembly GCA_948099555.1). Taxonomy (NCBI): domain Eukaryota; kingdom Viridiplantae; phylum Streptophyta; class Magnoliopsida; order Malpighiales; family Euphorbiaceae; genus Croton; species Croton setiger. The sequence continues at coordinate 38,025 of CANUEY010345603.1, forward strand.
ATTTTACTTTAAATGTGTCACTTCACTTAGATGTGAAAGATTGAGAGTACCATAGATTTTCACAACCGCTCCCCCTGTAACTTTTTTTTAAAAAATTGTCGACTTAGACCTTTAAACTATTACATATTAAAAAAATAATTCACACTAATTTTATCAAAAAAATCACTATTATGTATCTAAATATCCTTCAATTTCTAAACAAATTAAAATGTGGGTGACACTTTGGTGAGCTAACTCAAATGAATGAAATTACTATAATATCTCAATTAAATTACCCATTTACCCTAAACATAAATACAAAATCAAACTTATTAATGAAGCAACCATCATGCTCAATACAACTTAAAAAAAGTAGACTGAAACAAGGTACAAATAGAAGAAAATAGACATTGATTGGTAAATAAAAGCACCAAAATAGACATTTGAAGTGAAGGAAGAGAGTATTGAATTAATGCACGAACCCCATTCAGAGCTGCAGTCCTAACTCCTAAGATTGAACGATGTTTTATGTATTTATTATATACTACTGCATCAATATATTCACCAACCAAACAACAATTATGTTTTTACTCTCCCATGAGAGCCGTCCGCTGATATTGTCAATTAAACTTTATCAGAAAAGTCGGCATATGTTTGCCTAAAAATGAATTCCAGGCAAAATTAATTAAAATTGGAATGGAAGTTAAAAAAATTTAAGATGTAACCCTCACTTACGTGAAGTTCCATATAATCCAGTTTTTGAAAGTCTTTTCTTTTTCTTTTTTTTCCAACCCCAGCATCATAGAAGACATTTTTAGAATAGAAATTGGTTTATTGTTTTTCCTACTCCCAGCACAATAATTCAATCATTTGACCATCTCAGTTATTTTTCAACTTTTATGAGAACTATTTATTTATCCGTATTAAGAATTAGTCATACTTGATAATTAACAGGAATGATTCAGAGTTACCTTCCACACACAAGGGATTGTCACACTGTAGCCTGTAGGGGTCAGCCCACAGTAAAACTGCAAGAAGCTTTCAGTTTCATGTCAAAATCCCAGGTTAAGAAAAATAAAAGATATTTGGTTTGCCTATAAAATCAGGTAAAGAACAGGGAAAGGCTAAATGCCAAGAAAAAGAACAAAATGGAAAAGAACAGATACTACAGTAAATCCAAGATCCAGACCGGCCTTTGTTTATATAAAGCCTCAAGTTCTAGCAACCTAGTTGGCAACAAAATGGCAACCCACCTGCAAAAGAAGATTTCCACGGATGTTGCCACTGATATTATTTCGCCTGAATCACTCTCATTTTCTGACCTCCTATCTGTTCAAGATCTGCAATCAAAGCTTCCACCTAAAAACAACATCATCCAAATAAATAAGCAAAAGCAGGAGTTTGAGTTTAGTCACATTCCCACAAAGTTAGTTTCTCATGGTTCAAACAAGAGTTGCCCAGCTGATATTTCAACATCTAGTGGACAGACACAACTGCAGGCGTTACTCTATCAATCCAAGCAGGTGAATCATGCGCACAGTTCCACCAAAGCTGTAATGCATGACAATAATAAGAGATCAAGTTCCAGTAACAATCATAGCATGGGAGTCTCTGATACCCCAAATCCTAATGAAAGAAACCAAGCAAAAAGGAAGCCTGATACTAACAAGTTGTCATTTGGCCAGAAAATATTTCAGTCGCTTGTTTCGCCATGCAGGGAATGTCATGCTAGCAACCCAAGCGTCAGAGTGCATACTGTGCAAAAGAAACTGTCAAGTTAAGTTAGTTTGCAATTCCACTTCCCATTTTCACAAATTCAGATTGCCAGTTAATTCATTTGTCTAAATCAGCAGCAGAACTGCAGTTATTTAATTCAAATAAAACTGCATATGCTGCTCTTTTCACAAGTAGCTTACTGATGACTCCACCCTCCAAAAATTAAATGACGAGTAAAGTAAAAGATTAGTTCAGATGTAACAAATTACTACAGTGATGAACTATTCTGCATCTTGATTCACCATATTTTTGCATCAATTCAGACTTATTTACATGCTCCATAGATATTTAACAAATCACTTTATATGCAAATCCTAAGAGTATCAATAAAAAGTAGGATAAAAAGGAATTGCACAAATTTATACTGAGTCCTTACTTAGTTTTGTGCTTGAATCACACATCTACTTATCTTACTTTCTTCTCATCTTGGGGAGAACCCTTCTTCTCTTCAAGACAACTAACAGCTGCCAATTTATGTCAAAGCAAAGGAAGCAACCTATTATAAAGGCCTTCTGCTACGGTTTCTAAGTCACATCGTAGTAGTCTTATTCTATAGAACTCATAAAATGTGTATGAATGATCTTAAACCCAACTACAACAATTGCAGGTAAACAATTTAAACCCACAAATGGGATCAGATTCTGAAACCCATCGACATTTCTAAATAAATCATATTTTGCAGATTTTTGTGGGACATGCTGTGTCCCTCCATCACTGGTTCTCTCCACTATATCACAAATTTACATTTGAGGGACAAAACATTGCACAATTTTCTTCTGGGGAAGGCACGCACTAACTAATTCAAGACTTAATTATGCCTATCCACTGAAGGATGAATCAATAAAATGCACCTTCATAATGAGGCCGCCTGAACAAAACCTTGCTAACCCACAAATGAGTAGGGTGCAAGAATTTAAGAACTTGGTTCAGTAAAATGGATTGATATAGGGAGTCTCCATATATCTCATCATTGTAGGATTGGTTTTGAAATGTAATAGTGGGGACCATACGTTCTTACCTTACGCTGGCACTTCTTCATATTTTTTTAGCAAATAATGTAATTACCAAATACCAAGGGGATGTGTCAATTATAATTCCTTTAAAGGAAGACAAGCAGAATTTATCCAGTACCTTTCTACATAAATATCAACCACATAATTGCAGTTGACAGTGTTGTAGGCAAGCAATATGCACTAACAATCCACAGATATAGGCATCTGAAAACAACAATAATGAACCACTATTTATACAGAGGAGAAAATTGACCAAAAAAAAAAAGTATGTCAAAATATACAGGCAATAGTGTAAAACAACTGTTACTGAAGCACAAAAGTTTAAAATGGCCACGGATTTCAACTATCACTCGCTCAAAACTGTAAAGCAATATTACAATGCGAAAAACTACCAAATCCAGGATGGCAGTTCATAATATTTGCGACTCCAACATTTTTCATGAAAATAAGCATTTCAGGTCAATCATACATTACTTAACAAACACATTACTAATACTTCTACTACTGTAACAATGGAAGAACAGACATAATTCAATGCATCAAGAAAGGATGAGAGAAGGAAAACATGGACAAATGAGACAATTGCAATAACCACTAGAATAATATTTTAGAAGCCAGCAGAACCCAATGACCATTCCTGCCAAGAAACAAGAAGACATGTTTTGAAGCCAAAAGAGAGAGAGAGAACCAAATGCTGATACAATTTCTGTATTTTTCATTCCAAAAAATCAAACAGCAGGGAAAAAAAATCATCCATAGTAAAACCAGTTTAAAGAAATTCAAGGCATCCCACTGGATCTCAGTTTTAATTAAGATAAATTAGCCTCAAAATATTCTGTTGCAATTTTTAATGATTAAAATGTATAGGAAACTGTACAGAAGAAAAGGAAAAAAGACTTGCGCATCATGTCAAGGTTTCCCATATTTTGTACAATAACCCTGCAATGGAAATAAACAAGAGTCAAATTCGAAGCACGAACAACTTTCAAATCAATGTCTATATCTTCCCTAGGAACATATCATCTATAGCACTCACCTCAACAAGCTTTGCAATCTTAGGCTGCGAAAAAGAAAGATATTGCTTAATTGATTCCATTGTAGGTGGAATTTGATTGGGCTGTAAGGTGCTGAGGACCTTCTCAACAGCCTTTTTGACTATCATGTTATGCACATCCTTGCTGAGATGACCCTCGCGCCATGTTGGTTTCAACAGTTCTTTAACAAAATCAACAAGAGAAGCCCGAAAATGTCTCAGAGCTTTTGATTCTCCATCTATCCTTTGGTCAACAACTATTTCACCTATTTTCCTAATCTTATCTACATTTGTGTTTAATTTTTGCCTTGGTCCAGCATTTTGGTGCCCAGAATCATGATCAGCATCGACTTTGCTCCCATTTGGAACATCTTTGAGTTCATTAGTGCTCGAAGCATTTTCTTCCTTAGCTGTGGTCTCTTCTTGCCCACTGCCCAAGCAAGGCCCCCCTATCACAGATCCAGTAGCAAGCATATCTGTTACAGGTGCATTGCGATTCTTGGCTGACACGTTTTCATGGAGTCTGCTGTGAAAAGATCCAGTACTTTTGTCGTCAAAACGTTCTGGACCAAGGACACGACTAATTGATGAGTTCCCATATGCTGGTTGATGTAATATATCACAGCTGGGTGTCCTGTCACTAGCAAATGAAAATTTGAAGGGGAGTAGGTATCCTGTAGCGGGCAAGTCAAAGCTATCACAAAGAGAATCATATTGGCTTCTGGAAGAAAATGGCATTGTATGGGTGACAAAAAAAGATGGCTGGAAAGGTACAGATGGTTCCCAGTCAATTGAGGAAACTTTTGCTTTATGATCTACAAAGTGCGAAGGATCCCTGGATGAACCGGTTAGAGGCAAATTTTCGTGCTCAGAACCAGAGAGAGGGGAAGCTCTAAGATGTAATGAAGATGATGGACCAGCATGAAATTCTCTATCACTTTCCAGCAGCTTTTGAGAACCAAGAAGAGTTGTGTTCAAAGAGGAATTTGAAGGGAATGATGGTCCTTTCCGAGCTAAGATCTGCCGGGATGCAAACGTGCTGCGACTTGGAAGAGAACCATCAAAGCTCGAACCACGCAAATACTGTCTTCTAATGTGTTTTAGATTGTCCAAACTGCTTAAATAAGAAGAGGTATTAGCACCACGGTAATTGATTGATGTTATAGCCGAGCCACTTGAAGAAGCTATATTTTCAGGAAGCAAGTTGGTCAGGAATGAAGGAGAGTTACCCTCATTCATTGGACAGCTATAGCTTCCAAAATCAATAGCGGTTTCCTTTTTTCTAAGATTTTCTATCCCTACATCCTTAAAGGAGGAAGAAATCTGAAGCTCATCTTTTGATAAAGGGAACTGCTGGGTTTCAGGATGGACAGCCTGAGATAATTCCTCTATCTTAACTGATGAAAACTTACATTTGTCATCCAAATGCTGCGACATTAGACTTTCTCCATTTCCATGTGCCAAGATTCTTTCCGAAGAGAAATGACCTGAAACATCAGTATTCTTTCCTGCTGAGGCCTTTAAATTAGGAAAATCAGACAACTGTGATTTTTCCATGATGTTCCTCAAACCTGATGCAGGAGAAAATGCAAGGTATCCATTTTAAATATCATTAGAGAATGAAGGTTCACCAACATTAACACTAGAAGGCATATTTTATACCTTCGTTGAGATGGTCATCTTTTGACAAACTTACAGCAGCTGCACCTTCATGGGGTTGCTTTTTAGCATTATCTGCTCCGTTCTTTATATGAAGAAACCTACATAAACTCCCTCTAATGCACCACCCTCTAGCAAAAAAGTCACATATAACTGCTGGGCGTTTATTCTGATCATTGAACTCAGCAGAAGGGGATAGGCAACGAGTCCTAATATTTGGAGAAACCAATCTGAAGGAAATAGAATTCATTGTGGCCAAACAGAAAAGTTACATTGATAAAAGAGATAATAGGCAGTGAAAGACATTGCCTAGTGATAAGAAAGTAAAATTAATGAAAAGAGTAAGACAATATTGCCACACCTTGTTGCAGTTGGCTCTCTATCATCCTCGGACTGCATTTCTATTGGCTTAAATTCATCCTTAGAATCCAGGACACCATTAATCTTCACTTCTGAGCAATTCTTTGTGGCTAAGTTATTATACACATGCCCTATTATATTGGATGAATCGGTGGTCTCAGCAGCCATAACTTCATCGTTATGTAAATGAGCATTGTCATCACTATGAGACTCACTGATCACTTTAGACTTCTCCTTTATCTTAAGGTCATCAGAATCCTTTACAACAGGTTCTTCACTTACATTCGTTCCAGCAGTAATCAAATGTTCTACTTTTAGACACCTGGAATCCAGATAGTTCTCACATGATTCCTTTCTCAATTTCAACTCTTCATTCAAAGAACCTGAAACTTCCAAATTACAAACCCTTTCTCCTACAAGGAAATTGGATGGTAACCCTGTGTTAGAATTTCCCATAGTTGTGCATGAGTCCAGTTGCAGCTTTTCATTCCCCTCAAACTCCATGTTTTGACTGACATCTACACGGAAGAAGAATGAAATCAAGAAATGAAGCAATACCAGTTTCTCTAGAACACGTGGTACACTTTGCATAACATAAGAGGCTCTAGAATATAGGTGTGAGGCCTAATCGCTAAACAGATGACAAAAGAAGAACAAAATATCTCATCTATTAAGAATAACGTGAACTCACAAGAATAAGTCTCAAGGAATAAAAGATTATATGATCTGTATAGTACATAGGAGGCTTTGATGCCTAAAATAAATGTTCTAGAGTTAATTTTGTATGTTTTCCCCATCACACTTTTTCGAGCAAACAAGCAGCAAAAGATATAGGTTCAGAAGCTTCTTAGCAGTTTAGTAGTAGAGCAGATTTAATTGCTGAAATCAAACTTTCGCAGGTTTGATACACAAAAAAAAAAAATAAGGATACTAAACATCCTTGTAAAAAGATGTTAAATTGAAATGTGAAACCTCTTTGTAGAGGTGTGCAAAGAAGGGTGTAAAATTGAAAAAATAAATCGAACCAATAATTATACGGTATGTTTTCAATGAGTAAAATCCAAAAAGTTCAGTTACAAATATCTATTGATATAAAAAACCTAGAACCGGGAAGATATTTAGTAAAACTACGTCGTTTTGTCTGTAGCTGTCTTTGTTCCGTTTTCAATCAATTTTATGGTTATTCAATAAGTCATTCACGCAACACCTTACCTCTCTCCTTTTTCCTTTCATTTCTCACTCACTGACCACCGTGGTTGTTTTGTCTCTCCGTTGTCTTAATATCATTCCCTCATTGCAGGCATGCAAGCAAAAGTTGTCTGTTTTTCAATCTTCCGATATAAGAAGATTCTTCATTTTGGATGTTACAACCTCCATCGCAAAATAAGTTGTGTGTTCGTCAATTAAGAAAGTAATTAATTTGTCTACATTATGGTAAATATTTGATAATTTGACCATAGCACCTTTATTTTTATCTTACATTACCATTAATTCTTCATTAATTAGAAGAATAAATAAATAAATAAATATATATATATATATATGCAGAAAAAATAATTGTTTAACGACAAAAAAGGCACAAAGTTAATAGTTATTTTGGAACAAGGATAGTGACCGTAAAGATTTTTCTTCAATCAGACCACATGGGCTGTGAAATATGTGAAAATATTTAACTGACATTCTGATCTCATATCACAACCGATGCGGATATTAATTTATAGGTTAGAACAACATGCTCTATGATTCTATGAACTGAAAGTATTATGTTTCTTTGGACTGTTTATTTGTGCTTAATTTTTGTAATTTATGTATGCCACAAGTTGTAATATTTGAGATGTATGATAAGATTTATGGGTTCATCTTAGGTATATCGAGAAGAATAGTGTAGGAACTGTTCAATTTGAAATCTCTTTATAATGCAAATTGATGTAGTCTTGGAGATAACTATAAGAATCTAATTCCCTTTTAATAATATTAATTTATTTGAAGTCACAATTAAATTGAAACTCCATTTATGGACATAGCTCTTGTGTATACTTCTTTTCCTTCCCTAAAAAACCCGAAAATCAAACCATCTAACAAATTATGTTTCCCAAAACATATTAGTGGCATTTTAAACCAGATTAGTTTAAAAACAATGGTTTGGCCCTACTAATGATTACTGGTTTTATTTTTCATTTCGGTTGGATAAAAAAACCAACCATCCATTTGCAAGGCCATAGCCTTGGCACCAAGAAGATGATTGTAGGAGTTTTAACAATCTATTTAGGAAAGATTTTGACCATTGATCCACAAACTGAAAAATCAAGGTGCATGCACATTTTCCCTGACAAATGTGCCCTGACCTGAACTCCACACCACTTGTTTTTAGATGGTGGATAGACGATAAATTATTGAAACAAATATTTGGCTGTCAGAATTCAATGAAAACCAGAAAAATTTGTGGATCAAGTTCTGTGGGCTTGGTGTCATTCCTTCTACTAATGAAAAAAGTTAAATTCTTCTTCTCTCTTTATAGTTTGGTCAGTTCATAGAGAAGAAAACATAAGGGTTTCTACCATTCTTTGTCATGACAAATGATGGTTTAGAATTGTTTGTTTTCGGTACAAAGGGAAAATTCTTTGCTATATTTAGATCGACTGGATTCTTAAACCAAATAATTATCTAGCTTGACGCTCGCTGGTTATGTTGGTCCATAAAGATTGCATGAATTGGACTTCATGGAAGAATATTGTTACTAATTCAAAACCGAGTAAAAAAATATTGACCAACATCTTTTAATAGTTCACTCTTGTCAAATCTTTCCCCGTCTATTCGCTCAACCCATCCCATGGGTTAAGAGAACTGACTAATTTCAAATGACAACGAATAAGCACTGTTTCATCAACTCTTAATTAAAGTCATAGGTTCTCAGTCTCACAAACGGATTAATATGCTGTAATTGAAAATAAAAAATTAAAAAAGATGACTGAAAATAAAAGGGAAGGAGGTGATACTAAAGATCCTAATAGAATTAGGTTAAACTAACATTTCAATCTGAAAATAAGGCAAGAGGTGAATATCCTCAACCCTAATGGCATTGCAAAGTAAGAAAGTAGCTCATTCCATTCTAAACAAGACATTGTATAACGGTTCCTCGTCTAAAAGCAGTTAAGAAGTTTGTCCGTCAGTTGTTCCCCACTACACTCTAAGACATTGTATAACTCTTAAAGCCTTCAATCAGATTCACAGTTTCCACAATGCCAATCAGCCAATAATTTTAACTCATACAAAAAAAAAAAAAAAGAAAAAAAAAACAAAAGCAGAAGCAGAAGCAGAAGCATCGTTGCATATACCACACCTTCCAATTGTAAATTTGCCTGTTTCAAACTATACTGTCTAAAGCCTATTGCATCATCAATCAATCATCCACAGTTTTAAAGTTATTCATAATTGTTGGACACAGGTTTAATATTACATAAGAATCAATCTGTCAATCAAACAAGTTCTCAAAACATCCACAAATAAATACAATTGTGTAAAATGCGAAAGCAAAGCAATAGGGCACAGACGACATTTCAATACAATTGAAGTGAAAATACAAAATTGAATTGTGGAGATAAACTGACCGTTACCTTTCTCATCAGGTTGCTTTGATGAATGCAATACACCCTCCTCACTCTCTTCTTCTTTTTCTTCTTCTTCCTCTCCTTCTTCTTCTTCTACATCCTCCTCATCCACTTCCTCCTCCTCCTCCTCTTCCTCTTCCTCTTCCTCCTCCTCCTCCTCCTCCTCTTCCTCTTCCTCCTCCTCCTCCTCCTCCTCCTCCTCTTCCTCCTCCTCCTCCTCCTCCTCCTCCTCCTCCACCTCCACTTCCACCTCCACCTCCACCTCCTCCTCCACCTCCACCATTTCCTCCTCTTCTTCCTCCTCTTCCTCCACCTCTTCCATCTCCACCTCCTCCTCCTCTACTTCAATTTCTTCTTCTATCACTTCTTCCTCTTCTACCTCAATCTCTTCATATTCTTCATCTTCCTCCTCCACTTCCTCTCCGACATCGACCTCCTGTTGTTCGTCATTATCGAGGTCCGAATCAGATATTTCGTCGGGTGGATCGGACGACGAGCGCGCATGATCGCGGTCGCCCTGGCTGGGCCGCGTGGAGGTGGAGGACGATGGTGGCATTGGATTTTGGGCAGAGCAAGCTCAGTTTTGGTTGTCTTGGGTTGCACTGACGAGACGTTGAGATGGGCTCTCTCCAGTCTCCAGCTATTAGCTTATTAGCATACCTACTAAAATCTAAAAATCTAACAAGACTGACATATGCATTAACCGTACGTTATAAATGAATAGTACAAACCCAAACAAAACAAAAATGGCGGGTATGTTGTAGACATGGCCGGGCTGGTTATGTTGTAGACATGGCCGGGCTGGGTTTTGGGCTGCGTTTCAGCGAACAAGAGGACATGGACTAGACCGGTGACCATCGGTTAGTCACTGGGCTGGTTAATCGTTTGTGGCGGGCTGGTTTGAACAGTCCGAACCGGCGGTTTTTAGATGGTTCACGAACGGTTAACTGGCGGTTTTCTGGACGGTTCTGGTTTATGACGGGCCATGATTCAAAAAATGTTTGAACCTGAATCAGACTGCCCTTCTTATGGTTCCGATCCGGACTTTACGGTTCCGGTTCGAGTCCAGACCAGTTTCAGTTAACCAGCAAGCCAAAAACGCTAATTTTTTCGAGCCGAACCAACCTATGGCCCCGCTAGTATGTATTATAGCTAGAGTATGTAATTCATACGTGCATTGGGCCTTTGGACTATCATTCATGGGGCATGCGGCTCATTTGATGGGCTTTTAATTTAACTTTGGAAATGAATATTAGACATGATCATGGGTCGGTTTGAACTAAAAAACCAACTATTTTGGCACGTCGGTTAATCGAAACTGGCCCGCTATTGAACCAAACCGCAACAGCCTTTACCTGAATCATGATAAGGTTGGCCGGTTCAGGTTCAACCTACGTATGAACCATGGCTCACCCATAATTGTAACTGTCGATGAATCCGCCCATACCTTTTTTTCAATTAACCTCTAATCCAAACCGCTAAAACTGGACCACATGAATCGTTGGATAAACCGCTGTGAACTGTCGGTTCGCCTCAATTTACAATCGTTGAAGGAAACTAAGGTGGATCAACGAGCCAAACCATGGGCTTAACCGCTGGGCCACAGCAAGCTGTTCGTTTGAAGTGTGTGGAATTTTTTTTAAAATTTTGGACGATTTTGCTCCTCCCAATATTTATTACGGTAATTTCTTGAGGGTATTTTACGTCTGACTGATTTATTTTTTCTCTATAAATTGGAGGTCATTCGATTCATTTTTCTCACAAAACTTCTCTACTATTTTCTATATATCTCATTTAATTTATAAGTGCTAATTTATTTTTACTTTTATTAATTCCTACTTTTACTATATACTATTACTACTATTCTCTCAAGTTTATTTAATTTTATTCGTTCAATAAAAAAAATGTCTCAACCTTGATCAAGTGTCGCTGTTAGAGAAAGAGGTAAGAAACCGGAAATTTAAGATATTGGAGACCGAATAATTCACAATTTTTTTTTATTTTCCTCTTGATCCGACAATAGTCCACATGTAGATTGATGGGGTTCCGATAAATTCTCCAACACCGGTTGAATATTTCACGACTGAAGAGTCTTGTCAACATCCAACTACCCAGATGCACCACCGTCACAATCAAACATGATATGTTTGTAATTTTGTTTAAATTATTTTTTTTCCACTTAACTTGTTGTGAACTTAATTTTTTTTTTAAAAAAACTTAGTTTATATTCTTGGAATTAATTTTTTAATAATGTTGAACAACTGGAGGAGGCCGAAACACAACAAGAGCAATATATATCTCAAAGGCACACAAGCAATGCACCACAACATTTTAGAAATAAATCCGTTGAAAATAACGAATAATTTCCAAATTTGCAAATATTACAATCCGCTACAAATGAAAGCAAGGTGGAAAGATATGGAACAATGAAGAGTCATTTGGAATCGAAGCATCCTACTAAATTTTTGGGGGAAAAAATAACATAAACACAAATTTCCGAGTACGTTACTTTTAGAAATCAAATTTTTAATTTTAATGAAAAAAATTATAAAAAAAAGTTTGGCTGAGTTTATTTGTGCGGAAAACTAAGTTTCTTTTTCGGTGAAAAATTTGGTTTTATTAAATTTTTTAAAGCATGTTTAATTCTCTAGTTAAATGTGTTGCAAGGAATACAACTAAAATAAATATTTTAACTTTGTATAAAGAAAAAAAAATTAATTTCTCAATTTGTTGTTATGAATGATTGTGTCTCAATTTGCTCTGATAATTGGCAAAATCATTCATACATGAGTATAATTGTCCATTATATAGACAAGGATTGACAATTGCAAAAAAACAATAATTGATTTTTATGCTTTTGATGAAAGTGATACCACAACAAATATTTATAAAATGATTCATAATATTTTAGATGAATATAAATTAGTGAATTTTTTTTGACTATTTATTTTGATAATGTTACATCTAATATTGCATTAATTGCTGGATAATTTCTACGGCTAATTCTATCATAAGTTTGAAATGCTGTCCAGTTTAGCTAGTTGCTACTGTTGTCTTTTGAATCAATCTTTGTTGAAATTATGCTGTTGTCACTTTTATTCATGCTTAAAAATTCAGTTTCCATTTTCATGTGTTTCTGTTTTAAATTAATGTTGTTGGATCTGTTTTTCTTTGTAGCACATTGCATAAAGATATCAAATAAGGACTATTTTGCATTTTTAGGCGTTTAGAGTGTTGTTTTGGTAATACTGCACATTTAGGATTGTTTAGGTAGTTTTATACATATGGGGGACTGTTTTGTAATTTTGTTATTTAGGGTTTTTTTTTGTAATTTTTTGCATGTTTTAGGGATTTTTGATAATTTTACATGTTTTAAGGGACTATTTCCATAATTATGGGTGTTTATGGAATATTTTAATAATTATCATATTATGAGGACTGTTTAGTAATTTTTCAAAAATATAGGGACTTTATCATAATTTGCCAAAACATAAGGGACTTTTTGATATTTTAGCATTTTTTTTATGTTTAATTTTATGTGTTTATGGGGTGTTTTGAAGTTTTAAATAAATTGTTTGGGAATTAATTGGGTAGAACATATTGTATTTAAGACAAATTTGTAATTATTTTCTCTTAAAGATAATAATTAGATTTAATGGGTAAATGATTTATTTTTCGTAATTTAATTTTTGGAATTTATCGTTTTTAATGTGTATGAATTTGTACAGATAACTATAAATCGCCAATATGAACATCGCTAACTTAAACATGAAATGAATTTTTCTTCAAATAAAATTTAACTTAAACATTTGGAAATTAAATAAACTAAACAGAACGGAAATTAAATAAACTAAACAGAACGATTTTTGTCGGGTGACAATTTAAATGAAACTTAAATCGTCGTATCTTACCCCTTTACCCAAATCTCTTAGAATTTTTTACCCGTGTCTTTTAAAATTAAAATAAAGTCATTTTTGAAAAAATTAAAATTAGTGTCTTGAAAACGGATGACGACTCAAAAATACTTTTTAAAAACCTACTAGATTTGCCATTGTGCATTAAATATATTACCACATCTTTTATGCAAAACAATTATTTTGAAAATTTTGAGACAATCGGTACAACGCGTCTACATGTCCATAATAAATTTCATCTTTCATCTAATGTCATTTTTATTGGGTGTAAAACTCAATTACTTAAAAAAAGAGGGGAGGAAAGAAAACGAGAAGAGTGGAGAAAAGGAAAGTGATTGGAAATTGGAAAAAGCGATTCATATAAATTGATTCAGGCTTTTGAATTTATTTGAAAGGGTGGTGGTCTTGGTGCTGGTATAAGAAGGAGGAGAATTGGAAGAAGAGATTAATGGCAATGGTTTTTTTTTTTCTATTTTTTAAATTAAAATTTTAATTTACATGTGGATTTTTTTTACTACGTGGATTGATTTTATTGGCTATTGAATAGGTCACAGAGTATGTTGAATTTCTGACATGTCATATGTATAAAATGCACTAAATTGAACATCAAATATAGAGTTGAAGCACCATTTCGGAAAAAAAAAGACACCAAATTAAATCAAATATTAAAGTATACACACCAAATTTATTAATATATCTTATATTAATGTCGTTCTAAACTGAAATTAAAAAATTTAAAAAGACATGTTCCTTGTTAGCGAAATATATGCCAAAAATTGATTTATGTTTCGATTTGGTTATTGGTTTAACCAAAGAAATCAAATAAGTTTTTTAACAAATAAAATCAGGTTTTTAAGATTTTTTAATTGAATAAAATAAATTGATTTGAAAAATTTGATTTTGTTTGGTCAAAAGTTTAAAAATTTATAGTTAAAGACTGTTTTATACAATAAACATAATTTAAAAGGGAATAATCAAAATCGATTTGTTTGATTCAATTCAAATGCTCAATCCTAATCCTACTCCTTCAAAATATACGAGTATAATTTTTTTGAAATTCAAAACATTTATAAACAAAATTACTTTTTAAAATAATCAACCACCAATGATTATGCACTTCCATTCTTCAAATAAATTTAAGAGAAAAAATTGTATGTAAAAATTTATTTAATATAAATATTATTATTTTTTAATTTTATATGTTTTTTGAACACCTAATTATAAATGACAGACTAATCTGTTTGATGTGCCAAATTCGCGGAAAACTCATACATATATAAATAGTAAACAAAAAGTTGTCACACTTTGAATAAATAACTAAAACTAATAAATGGGCTACAGAAATTAGAAGTTAAGCCAATTAACCTAATTCAAACACAATTTAATGCCTATAATCAATATGTCATGTGATGTGATTACTGATTACTGGATGGTTACAACTTACAACAAACTGTATTGCAATTTATTTGAAAGCCACCCACTTACACAATAACCTCCAGAAATTGTTACATTACAGAAGATGCATACTCCTCCACCCGATAATTGCGCACTTAACTATGGTCATGCCGCGGCAAAAAGATATGTCAAATCTCCAAAAGTCCAAGAAGTCGAAACTCACAACCGTTCGATTAAAAATCCACGTCCCAAATATCCCAAGGGGACATCAAGACATAAAGTTTTGTTACATTCTTACCCGCTAAGATGTCCACCCGTCATGCTCCTCACGTGCTCCTAATTAAGTGGAAATAGAAAAACATTTCTGGTAATAGCAATTTTACTGCGCACTAAACTTTTACATCAGAAATTTCCATCAATTTGGCAGTGGACCACACCATAATTAAATGACTCAAGACCGCCCATCAGGCAAGGAAATGTAGACTAATCAGGTTCTCCACCGTCTGATTAAAACATGCCCATAGTGGATAATGAACCCCACACACACTAGAATATCTGCTCATTTCACGGGTCAACTAAATTAAGAAAAAATTAGAAAAAGAAATAAACTAATAAAAAAAATATATATAACAACTGTTGATAGTTTGCCTCTACTCACGTCCCTGCACTCACTCTACTGGAAAAGGAACAAAAGAAGATTGCGAAACTGCTATAATAGAGAGAGAAGAGAGCTGAAAAAGCAAAAGTAGATTTGAAGCTGAAATGTCGAGATTTATTATTTTCCAGACATGGCTTCTCGTGTTTTGCTTTGCTCTCTTCACTTGTTTAGCTAAAAATGGTGAGTTTTTCTTTGCTTATCTTTAGTAATTTATGATTTAAGTTTTGTTTATTGGATACTTTTGGATTTTAATTAGGGATTGTTCTGCCGATTTCGGTTTCACATTTTAGTTTATTTTCTTTTATTTTTTCTGGTTTATCTTCTTATTGTTTGTATGCTTTTTGAGCTGTATATGTATGTTTGGTTTTATGTCTTTTACTACTGAATTCTCATTACTGGTGATTAGTGGTGGGGTTTTTTTTTTTTTTTTTTTAATGTAATGATTTGGATAGAAGGGTATGCTTTCTGTAGTTTGGATCTGCTCAATTGCGAAAATGTGATAAGATTCCTAAATTTTCTTAACCATTAGTTTTGCTGGATAATCTATTGGAACTTAATGTGCAAACTGATGGGGCAAATTTAGAAAGAAATGAGAAGAAAAAAAAGTACTGTAAAAGATTGATTTATGTTGAAAATGTTTATTTTTGAATTGTTGGTAATGTTGGAAGCTGTTGCAGAAATTGATGTTTTCTTTGTCAAATTGATTGCTGTGATTCATGGAGAGAATGCAAATAAATAGGCCTGTCAGAACAGCTATTCACCGTTCTGAATAATAAACTAAACTAGGAATGCAAATAGCCAAGCAAATTTTGCACAATAATAGCACGTAGTCCAGGCTTAATAAATATGTTAATGTTTGCCTGAACATTGTGCTTTGTTGCAACTTATATGCTCAGATGAATGCAATTTAGTTCTCTGTGGCTTTGAAGTCATTTCATTTCTGCTTCAGAAGTTGTTCTTCTTGTTCTCTGTGGCTGAACTTATGATATTTGTTTTCTACACAGCACCCTGGGTTATGCGCATAAGTTGTGGGTCCCGTGTAAATGTTCACACTCCACCAACCAATACACTTTGGTATAAGGATTTTGCATATACAGGAGGAATTCCTACTAATTCAACACGTACAAGTTATGTTGCTCCTCCACTTCAAACTCTTCGGTACTTTCCTTTGTCTGGAGGTCCCAACAATTGCTACAACATCAAACGAGTGCCAAAGGGACATTATTCCGTAAGGGTCTTCTTTGGATTGGTTACACATCATGATCCTGACCCTAACTTTGATAATGAACCTTTGTTTGACATTTCTGTAGAAGGCACCCAGATTTATTCTTTGCAATCAGGCTGGAGTGGTCATGACGACCAAGTATTTACTGAAGCGCAAGTGTTTCTCACAGATGGTACAGCTTCAATCTGTTTCCATAGCACTGGCCATGGGGATCCTGCAGTCCTTTCAATTGAAATTCTTGAGGTAGATGATAGAGCATACTATTTTGGCCCAGAATGGGGTCGAGGAGCGATCCTTAGAACTGTGACCAGATTGAGTTGTGGTAATGGGAAGTCAAAATTTGATGTAGATTATAGCGGTGACCGATGGGGTGGGGATAGATTTTGGGGCCGCTTGACAACGTTTGGCCAGAGTTCTGACAAAGCAATATCTACTGAAAATAGTATTCAGAAGGCTTCTCTTGCCCCAAACTTTTACCCTGAAGCTCTTTATCAGACTGCCCTGGTTAGCACTGATAGTCAACCAGATTTAGCATATACAATGGATGTGGATCCTAATAAAAACTATTCAATTTGGTTGCATTTTGCTGAGATTGATGTTTCAGTAACTGGTGTAGGGAAAAGGGTATTTGACGTCCTAATTAATGGTAATACTGTTTTCCCTGGGGTTGATGTTGCTAAAATGAGTGGAGATCGTTACACGGCTCTTGTACTTAACACAACTGTTGCTGTTAATGGGAGAACTTTGACAATAACCTTGCACCCTAAAGAAGGCAGCCATGCTATAATCAATGCCATTGAGGTCTTTGAGATTATCACAACTGAGTCCAAAACTTTATTGGGAGAAGGTAAGGGTTTTTTTTTTCTTTTCTTTTTGATGCTCCATTAGATATATGATAATGCAGATTGGCATTGCTATACATCTATGTGTATCAGATTCATGCACACACGCACACACACACACATGAGCACATATATTAAAGAAGGTTATATTTTGTTGCTATTGAATTGTCATCTATGCCCATTGTTTTTCTGATCGCGTTTTATTCAAATTGATAGTATTATGTAATCTATTATACTGAACGTGCCGCCACTATCAGTTCCTCCTGGAAACTGGTCAAACAGTAGTTATTGTTCTCACATTGGTATCTGGTTTTTATAATTCTGTTCTTTTATCTTCTTGAACTCCTAAAGTGACTTCGAGGATGACTTTTGCTAATTCTGATCAATAGATTATACGTCTCCAGTACTTGAAAGGAGCTTCGCCCAACATATTTGACCACTGATTTTCACAAAAGAAAAAATCGCTGCTAATGTAACAGCCTGTTACTATTAGTAATGTCTGGTCAATTAATTGAATTGGAAAAATCAGCTGCATTATTGAGCTTTCTCGTAGTGCCTTTTGTTACATTAGATCTTACAAAATATTATTGCTGTTCATCTCTTGATGTGTTTTTTTGAGATGAAATTTGCTGGCTTTTTTAATTCCTTTTGTTATGTCCCTCTCCGGGCTACTAGTCTAGATTTTAGGGTTATTTCCTTCCCCCTCTTCCCTGTTCAAGCTCAGAAAAACTTGGAATCTAGGAACACAAATAATTCCAAAAAGATTAACTGAAATTATCAAAATCTCTCTTACATTTGTTTTGTTGAAATCCATATAGGTTCATGAGTGAATGAATACTGGAATATGTCTTGCATAAACTGCTTAATGCAGGTTTACATTCCAAAGAAGAAGTCCTTCCCGTTATTTTATTATTGTTCTCTTTCCAACATGCTTGCAATTACTTGTAACTCTGTATATAAAGGTTTCAATTTCCTAGACTATTGTCGATGATCATGTAGTTTTAAATCAGTGAATATATTCTTTTAATCTTCTAAACAAAATATCTGAAGATTTTTTTTTCTAACTCTTCCTTGGTTTCCGGATGAAGACATGAGCTTTTCAGAAATTGGGTTGTATTTAAATCTTACTAAATTGAATATTCTTCTTCATTTTAGTTAGGGCATTACAAGCATTGAAAGGTGCTCTGGCCCTTCCCCTCCGATTTGGGTGGAACGGTGATCCATGTGTTCCCCAGCAACATCCATGGAGTGGAGCAGATTGTCAATTTGATACAAGCAGTAAACAATGGATCATCGATGGACTGTAATTTCATGATCTGTCGACTTGTTTTCATTTTTTTTTTGTTTCAATTTGCATGTTCATGTTTTGGGTTATATGTCTCTTATGCGTGTTCTTGTCTTCGCATCACTAGCTACCTGTATTTAAATGTTTTGAATTATTTGGCCTCTTATTGCATAAATTTCAAAAGCATGTTTTGTTGTGTGTGTGTGTGTGTGTGTATGCAAAAGGTGAAAAACGAAAACAGAAATTGTAAGGTTATTGATACCCCCATCGATTGAAATTTAACTAGGGAAAAGAAAATTTAAGGAAAAGCTGTTTGGGTTTTGCTGCCAATTGTCGATCCTTATTATAACCCTTGTTGTTTTTACTTTTTCTGCGAGTGATTGAACCATTGAGCAGGTCTGTTAATTAAATTTGATTTTTAAATACAATTAAATCAATGCATTAAATAACATGTTAACTTGTCTCTCATCAGTGGTCTTGACAACCAAGGTTTGAGGGGTTTCTTGCCAAATGAAATATCTGCGCTTCGTCATCTACAGAGCATGTAAGTTTGGGTAACACTTGTTCCACGGGTTTCAGTTAGAAACTTGTTGAAGTATTGATGCCTTCAATACATCTTTGTATATTGTCAGTTCTTATACTTTTCCAACTTTGGACATCTACAGAAACTTAAGCAGTAACAGCATTGGTGGGCCTATTCCATCATCAATTGGAGCAATTACAAGCTTAGAAATTCTGTAAGAATAGGTTATTGATGAATCATATTGTTCATTTTTAACTTTATTTGCTTCCTAGCTTGATATAATAAGCTGATATTTTGCTTACAAAGGATTTGACTTTATCAATCATGCAAAAGTTCTCTGAAAAAAATAAAGATAACAGCACTAGAGTTATGATCTTAGATTGTTCTTTATTGGTCCTAAATTGCACGCAATCATAGGATCTCTTTAGGGGACACAACCATCATTTGCAGGGAGTTGTATTCTTGTAGAACAAATGTTAAATAATGCATAGCCTTTTCTTTTAGCTGCTATAAAAAGTTGACTAGCTAGATCCATTTATTTCTTATTCTTCCTCAGGTTATCAGAAGGTATCTTTTGTCAATAATCTTATTCTTCTTTTGTTAGAAATGATTTGAGCACCATAAATTTACAATTGACTTTGTTACTGGTTAAAGATATAGTGGGAATCAGAGTTTTTATTGGTAGTAGAAACAGATCGGGTAAAAAAGATTCTCATCCTTGTGCTATGTTTGAATTGAAGGAACATAAGTAAACAATGAAAGTTGAAATGTAAGATATACAAACATTAATCAGGGAGATATGGAATAAAAATATGCAATTATGGAATGAAAATATGCAATTTATTTATTTGGCCTACATGTTATTCTCCCATTGGAGGAAAGGATGAGGAAAACAACTCAACTTCATACTTACCTCATTTATTATTTACTTTTGCCCACGTAGTTTTCTTAGTAAAGTTACTTCCCATTATTTTCTTGTCACATTTCAAAACCCTATGGAGGGAAATAAAAATGAGTTTCTACATTTTGCCCTTCTATTTTCCTTGAATATTTTCTTTCCTTAAAAAAATGACCAGATATCGGGCTAGTATACAGTTGACTCCAATTTTCTAAATGGATGCAAGAAATATGTGAATTACTCTTTCCTAAACCCATGCTGCCAATGAACATTGTGGATTATTTGGTGTAGCTACTTCATCTATATTTCTTATCACAACTAGTTTACAGGGACCTCTCCTACAATTTCTTCAATGGATCAATACCTGAAAGCCTTGGACAGTTGACATCATTGCGCAGATTGTAAGATCTTTCACATAAATAATTAATCAGTGATGTTTAATATTGAGCAGATGACTTTAACGTGAAAATTTATGGCACAGGAATCTAAATGGCAATTCTCTGTCTGGACGAGTCCCAGCTGCACTTGGGGGAAGGCTTCTGCATGGAGCTAGCTTCAAGTATGCTCTTGCGAAACATTGCTCCTAACATTTCACCAGTTCTGATTATACAAATAGAAATATGTATTCTCATTTGTACTGAAACAACGCATTCTTACCTGGGTGGTTACAGTTTCACGGACAATGCAGGACTTTGTGGAATTCCTGGATTGCGTCCATGTGGCCCCCATCTTTCTGCTGGTGCAAAGGTTGGCATCGCGTTCAGTGCATCTGTAGGCTTTCTCCTTTTGGTTATTTGTTCAATGTGTTGGTGGAAAAGACGACAAAATATTCTTCGCACACAGCAGATTGCAGGTGAGGACAAACATACTGATATTGACACATAATCTAGATGTGCAACTTGTCAATTTGTGAATTCTGAGCAACAAGAAGTTAGACAATAGGTTCATTTATTGTAACGAATACAGCAATGCTCTCCTCTTTACTTGCCTGGTGCACAAGTGAAAGGAAACCGATCTTAATTCTTAACTTTTGCAGTAAAGAAAATGGGATTGTGCCTTAACATAGGTTTGTCTCATATCAAAATTTACATCCCGTCTTCCTTTTACTTTAACAGCTAGAGGAGCTCCCTACGCAAAAGCCAGGACTCATATGGCACATGATATCCAGATGACAAGACATTATGGACAAGCCCGGACAGCTGCCGAGAATGGACCTAGCTTACTGTCGTGATGCATCAACTGTCACTTTCACAAGCATCTGAAATTTGCTCCTGCTTTGATTTCTGGGTATCTGCTCCACTTCGAAGTATGATTCCATTGCTTGATGACTAATTTGGTGCAGTTCTAAACTAGTTCTGCTGCCTAAAAATCCCATTTCACAATTTTTGTTTGGTGAAAGTTGGATAGAGATCAAATTCAAGGAAACATCCATTTTTACTGGGTTCCTCCAACTGCCATATAGAGTGAAAGATTATGTAAATTTCTTTGGAGTTCTTTGGTTTTTCTTCATCACATGAATGTGATTACAGGTTGAAGAACCAGTGCGTATAGATAGTTACATTCATATTTAATTTCATGCAACATACCGTATCATGTATTCATGTTAGAGACTAGCAGGATCTAAAAATTGTACCTTTTTTAAGTTTTTTACTTTACCGTTTGTTAATATTAATTAATTTGTATCCTGTTACTTAACAACAAATGTAAAGTGCAATGGTTTCCCCTTCATAAATTGATAAAGCAAACGTACCTTTTTGATTTTACGTCTCACAAATCCCTTTCAAGCAACAATGCATTATATATACGTACGGTAGAACAATGTTAGCTCGAATCGAAGTACTAGGCAAAGATGTCAAAATTAATGTTGATTAGTTAAATAAAATAAACTATAAAATAGGTGTCAGATATTATGAACCCTAGGGTTGTAGTACAAATTGAATATTTTTGGTGGTAGTAGAGTTAGGGGCTCGAAGCTGACCTCAGTTGAGTGACTTCTTGCGAGGTTGATCATTGTTTGGACCACTCTTTTATCTTTTAACTGGAAAATTTACCATTCAGCTCAGCTCAGTCTTTTTCTTTGATGCACAGGCAACTCTGCAGTTTGACTATTCCACCCATTCAATACTCTTTATTTCCTCTAAATCTGTGGCAACAACTAGCAATTCTGTGTAGTTGAAACAAACAATTTACATAATTGCTATTACTAATACTCTGATAATATAACATATACCTTCTTTAGGTAAACGTTGGATGTGATTTTAATTTAGAAGTGTTCTGTGAATTCATTTTTTCCGAAATTCATGACTCATTTCAAAAATGGAACCTAAAATTTCCTTTATTAGTGAATGTAGCCACGAATATATTTTTACCTTGCATCCAACACTTTGAGCAGTGTAAAATATGATGAATGAAATGATGGAGGGTGGAAATAGTCAAACATTGCGAGGAAATTAGCATAGAGATGCCAATTCCCAAAATTTGTGGGAAAATTTTTGGCCCATAATGTGTGTTTGTGGTCCAAACATGCAACTGTACTATCAACCATGTCTCTTTTAAAAAGAAAGAGAAACTATGAACCATGTGTTGTGTGCGATTCGCTCCAGAAATATAAAATAAAAACCTTAACAGGCCATCCCATCCAAACTTCCGTCCTAACCCATCCACATCCAATTTGTACCTCCAAAGATGAAAAGCCAACCAAATAACCCTTATACAAAAAAGATAAATTCCTTTTACCTTCCCACACGTGTCCCTGATGTAATAATTAAACCCTCGGTCAAAAATCTTATTATAAAAAAAATAACCCTTCCTCACGTGAATATTTGTCAGTTTGTTCAGATAGTCTTCCGTCACCTCCACCACCACCCCAACGGCAGCTCGGCTCGGCTCTTCCTACAACCACCACCCGCCGTACCAACTTGGTTGTTTTTTCTTTTAAAAAATCTACTTTATTATTATTACCCCTTCAGAGGACCACCTCCCCTCATTCAGACTCAAAACCCCTTTTACTGTTTTTTTGGTTTGAAATGGGTTAACCCCAATAACCGAGTCAAACACGCCATCCTCTCCTCTGTTCTAAAAAAACTCGACTCGTTCCTGTCTCCTGCAACTCAGACACCACTCTCCTATGTACCCTCCACGTGGGGGCTCTCTTTTCTCTCTCCTCCGCTGCACCTAAAACGACTGCTACCTCCAATCACAATCCGACACGCCACCCCACTATTATCAATCATATTCCCGCTCTATCCTATCTTTTTTTATTATTAAATTTAATAATACGACACGAGAAAACAAATGGCAGGCGCCGCTGAGCAGCGCCGTACAACATGGGGTTAGGGCTAACATCATCTCCGGCGCGGAAACTAGTCACATGATGACCCACCTCTCTCATGTCTAATCAGGCGGCGGCTAGCTGCCATTTTTTAATCAATATATTTTCAAATCAAAATGGACCCACTTATCCCCCGGTATATCCACTATTGAATCTCCACCGTCGATTCACATCTAACGGTTTAAATACTATAAAAAAAAAATATTAAGGGGGCTGTGGGCTGTTAATTCTTTATATAAAGATACATAAGGAAGTCTCGCCGTCCTGCCGACGATTACGGGTGACCGCGTGGGACCCCCAAATTGTTTTCAGTATTTCTCTTCTTCTGCTCTTTTTCCTCTGTAGTAGTAAAGTTTTTTGCTTTTCTATTTTTCTGTTTCTTCCATGGCTTCTTCGAGGGAAGGTCACTACAGAGGAGTAAGGAAGAGGCCATGGGGTCGTTACGCTGCAGAAATACGTGACCCCTGGAAGAAAACTAGGGTTTGGTTGGGTACATTTGATACACCGGAAGAAGCTGCACTAGCTTACGACGGTGCAGCTCGTTCTCTTCGTGGAGCTAAAGCCAAGACCAACTTTCCAGCTCCGACTACTGCTCTTTCTCTCGACCTCAACGCTCCCTCCGATCCCCATCATCACCGCTGGACTTCCGCTCCTTCTCACCGTTTCGCTTTCGGCGAGTTCCTCCAAACTGGAGTTCTCAAAGAAATTAGCTTTAATGGAGAAGGTTCCGGCTCTGTAAAAAACGACAGTATGGTTCACGGTGGTGCCAGTGGTTCTGTTACTCCACTGCCGGAAAATGGTGGTCAACCGTCGTTTTTGGGAATTGTGCGACGTGGGTTGCCTATTGATTTGAATGAGCCGCCACCGCTTTGGCTTTGATGGAGGTTACTTACAACTGACGGTTAGCATGAAGAGCATTTTCCGGTCGCATTTAACTTAAATATTTTTCTTTTTTTAACTAATCTCCCTTTTTAATTACGTTTTATCCACTTATTTAATATGTTTTAAAAGGGAGTAACATCAAATCATCTTTAGTTAGGGGAAAAAAACTAATCAACGGTCTGTACATATAGTGCCTCTCTATTTTAGTGTTTCTTGGAAAGCATTACTAGCTTAATATATGTATAATGATTTCACGGATTTTGGATATTTAATTTCGTTTACGCAATGTTCTACACCGTTGATATTTAGCTTTCTTCTTCTTGATTAAAAGTTTTATGTGCTTTTGAGCATTTTGTTACCTTTGTTAACTTTTTAAAAATAACGTTTATTAATTTAAGTAGGATTAGATTAGCTTATTAAGTTCAAATTTGTTGTGTTCCATAAAATGTTATCTTTGATACCATCGATACGAATAATTTTATCGAAAATACTTTTTAGCGCCGGAAACAGAGTATTCTAGAGTTTCTCCAGCGTTTGACTGACACGCGCTAAAAAACCGGCGATTATTATCCGTTGTAAGATCGCTTTCTTTTTTTTATTAATTATATTTATGGGCAAACTATAATTAACGATGACGCGAAGATAAGCGTGTGAGCTGAGCATTACCATATTCTGTCAAGTTTGGTAAGAGAAGGGAAGGTAAAGTTGTCAAAAATGCAATGTACGAGTCAGTAATAGAACTCAACCAGTCACACGTCAAAGGCGCGTACATGTCCGAAAATTTAGAAACTGACGAAACTACCCTGCTCCTTTTTCTTACGTGTGGTTGGTTTGTGCGTCCCAAGTTCCAATAAGCAGTCAAATTAATTACTTGGAGTGAGTTGAGCAATTAACGTTGTTAAATGAACGAGATTTGTTTTTGTACGAGAATTCCCAATATTGAGTTTCTCCCGCCTGTTTGTTATATCGTGAGATCGCTCAAATTATCGCCTCATTCTAACCAAACAGTCCTCCTTTTCCTGCAATATTTGATTTGATGTTGTTTGTTTAGAGCATACTTAACAATATATTGATTTTATTTTTATAGATAATGAATAAAAATGAAAATTCCAAAATTAAAATAAATAAATTGATGTGGGACATTGTAAAGAGTGTGTCGATGGAAAATTGAATGCATGAACCATTTGATTTACAACCTACACTAGAAAATATTTTAATCCAAATTCTTTATAATTGTCTCATTACATGAAAACAAAAAAGAGGAAATTATAGTTTTAACCTCCTTAGATTTTACCTAATTAATAATATGGTCCATCTAATTTTCAAATAATAATAATAATAATAATAATAAGTGTCTCTAGAATTTTACTACTTAATACTTTATTCAAAGTAAAGGTGTCAAATTATTAAATATGTTTTTTAATAAAATTACTCGCTCCTTTCTCCAGTAAGTTACACAGCATACATTTCTTTAGTGTTATTAAAAAAATATTAATTATTTTATTGTAAGATAAAAATACTAATATATTCTTTATTTTAATATTAGCATTTATTATGTATATATATTCTCTTTATTATTATGTGAACGGTAAAAAATAAAATCATTTTTAAATTTTATTAAAATCTAAAATTGCAACATTTATTTTGAAAAAAAAATAAGTCGAAATTGAGACATTTATTGAAGACGAATAGAGTATTGTATTTGAAGTAGTACGATGATTAAAATATCAATTTTAGTGTAAAAGTCTTTTTCATTCTATTTTGACATAGAAGAAACTCATTTATTGAAAGGAGTATATGTTAAACTTTACTAAACTAGAAGGGCTTACTCATTTATTTTAATAATTAAAAGAACTGAATTATTAATTAATTAAAGCTAGATATTATGTTGCACATAAAAAGTAGTCCTCTCTTGAGTTATATTCATGAGACGGTTGCTCAATTTGTTCCTTTCCAAAACCTCTCTTTTTCTATAATTGTTACTATTAAATAGAATAAAAATAACATCCAGATGATTCTAGATTTTATTAACATTGATAGAGTAAAATCATACTATAAATGTGTTTTATTGACTTTCTACATGCAACGTATCTATGTAATAATGGTCTACAAAATCTTGTCCAAACCCATTTCTATTTCCAAATAATTTAATAGGCCAGGAATAGGGTGACATGTAATCATAATTAAAAGCAAACTTCCAAAATTACGAATATGTCCTTGACAAAGTTTTTTATTCAATATTCTAATTATATTAAAATTGGCTTCAATATTCTAATTTAAGTATTAAATTTAAGTGCAACTTTGCAAGAGTCTGAGCCACAGCCACTGTCCATAAAGAAACCAAGTATAAAATGATAACCACCATATGCAATCTCAACAAAATACGGAAAATATGGATATTTAGAACATTTAAGGCTAAATAATTGAAAATAATAGTAAAATCGATCATTTTCGATAAGGTTTACAGAAAGTTTCCAACTTGTTTATGACTGGTTTCCGGTGACTTGCCGGCGACTATTTTTGGCGATCCTGAATTTCCGGCAAGGTTTGCATTGACTAACTTTCAATTTTCTAGTTGAAGCTTACTGTAAACAACGTAACTTTCACGACTCCGGTTTGTTTCTTGAGAGAAACCTCTCCCCTTTGTATTCCGATCATAAATCACGTCGGACACGTTTTGAATGTCATCGGAAAAAACTCCTCTTGTTTCTACAACTCGACCCATAACCTCCATGGAAGACCTTTAATAAAACTCTGAAATCGCCATGAAACAGCCGTGGAAAACGATTCCATAGGGTTTCAGTTCAGTTCATCTTTTTCCGGCGAGCGAGAAGTTTCCAGATAGCTTCTATACAGTTTCCTGATTTGAAACTTTTGGTTTCATTTTCGTTTTGCGATCAGTTTCCAACGAGCTTCCGATTGGAATTGTTGATGGCGGAACGACGAGGCGGCGGGTGTTGGAGATCCGGTGGTTGGTTTCTTTTCAAGAAAACGATCTCTACGTTTTGCAATTTAATTTTTCTTTTTCAATAAGTTATTAAAAAAATGGAAAAGAAATGCAACCCGAATCATAACAACCCCAACATTTTTTGGACAATACTTGTAATTTAATATAAAAGGCATGGAATGATGGTCAACGTTTTCATTTTCAACCTTTTGGTGGACGGCGGCTTTGTAGATTAAGTAATGCGTGTCAACAACACTTCTCAAAATTATATTAATACAAGGCAGAATTTTCAATGTCATTTTCCAACACACACTCTATTCATATTAATTTCAATATTTGTGCCAAATCCACAAGTTTAGAATATAATTTAATTTCTTTTAAATCCTACTTACTCCATTTTCAACTTTTTAACAAATTTATCAAAATAATAAGTAAATTGATATTTACTTATTTTATTTTTTGTATTAAACATTTAAATATTGTTATTTTTAACTTGTAATTAATATTAATGTAACTAACAACACAAAAACATAAACAATTATTTTTATCCAACAAATGATGAAATTAGTAAACAATTTGAGATTGCAAAATGAAAAAAAATAAAACAAAAAAAAAGTTTGTAGATGAAGATGATGATGATGGGCGGTAACTAGCCCAAAATCAGAGGATCCGAATGTCAGATTTTATATATATGAAAAAGAAAAAGTGTCAGACAAGTAAAAATCCATAGGGGGATGAGGTGGCTAAATCAGACACATGATTATTATTGTTATTGTTATTAAAATAAAATAAATTAGTATTAGAAAAATAAAGAAAAGCACGCAACCTCTTACAAGATTTATTTCAGCTAATGTTTAGCGTTTGCGTCATCAAGCAGTCAGTAGTCAGTGGGTAGCAACAGAATACCTGCATCACCATCATCGTTGCTGTTGCTGCACCCACCATCATCATCCACCCATGCCTATTATTTATTATTTTTTGAAAGGAAAACATTATTAATAATCAAAGAAATTAGTATACGTATTTTTGTAATTAAGGAATAAATTTCAGCTTATGAAGCATAAAGTTGAGATACAACAAGTATGATTGAACATGAAATAGTCAGAAGTAGAATTTGTTCCATTTTAATCCACATAGAGGGTGAAAATATGTGAAGTTTTGCTTTGAATTCAACCTTAATCCTTTCAATTCAAATCATTTGGAAACAGTTGTCTGCCAATTTTCATTTTGTAAGTAGATTGCAAATACTTAGATATTAATTATAAAATTCTGCCTTAACCACTTTACCTTTCATGAAATTTAATAAATTCTTGTTTTAAAAAGATAATATTTTAATTCTTTATTCCTAAAAGAGTTATATTTGTTTTATTTATAAGAATTATTTATAACAATACAAAAATTTTTTAGAATAAAATAAAATTTAATGGATTATTATGAAAAATCCTATTTAATTTTAATTATAATTGATCTTGGACAAATTACTTTAGTTAAAATTTTAAATTACTTATGTATAGAAGATACTGAAGTATATATGGAAGTTCTCCTTTTTTATCCCAAAATTATTACCACGTTTTCTTTATACGAAATTTTATAATTTTATATTATCTAATTTACCCTCAACTTGATTTTAGTTAAGGTAACAAACCATTAAATATTCTTATGTTTTCCTAACAACCTTTTCTATAATTTTTCAAGGATTGTTTGAAAAAATCCTTCAAGTTTTTGAATGGTTCATGATTTAATAGGTCAAATATAAATGTAAGGAAGCCACCAACTAATTCTTACAAACTATAAGATCATGTTTATGTATTAAGCCTTCATAAACTAAAGGATTAAATATTTTGTTTTTAGGAAAGTATTAGTTGTTCGATATTCTGAGCTTAATAAAAAATAAAGTCAAAATTAGTTGTATATTATTAATGGTATGTTTAACAAAATTAACTGTTAATATAATATTTAATTATTTATATAATTGTTTACAAAATATTAAAAACTATTTTAAAAAATTTATGTAAGAGAACACAATGGATGAAAATATTTTTTGTTTTTTTTTTTTTTTTTTTGAAATTTCAGAATTTATTGCGGGAGCTGGGAAGTGGTAAGGGACCCATTGAACGGACGTGGCAGAACCAACCCGTGAGATGGGGAGTGGGCCCTGAAATAGTCACGAGAGAATCTGTCGGCAGCAGAGGAGGTCACGGCGGTCTAACGTTTCCCACTACACAAAACCAACACATAAACTACATGAGAGTTGCCTTTTTTTATTGTTGTCTGTCGTACAGAAGCTCCGTGATCCTGTCGGTAACGGCGGCGGCGCAGCTACGTCGTTGGCATAGGCTGTCGCATAATAAGGGCACATCTAAGTTAATGCCGATTAGCGGTGCCGTTAACGCGTCGTATGTATGATGTATGTGATGTGGGAAAAGCATGATGATGGATGGATGATAGTAAGTAATGGTGTGGTGGGGATTGTGTAGGTGTTGGTTGACTGAGTGTCTGAGGACTTTCTGGACGTGGCAGAAGGAGAGGCAGTCCCATCAATGTTGTGGGCCCCGTGCAAAGTTCATTGTCTTTGCTCGTTACTATCTACTTTTTCTTTTCTTTTCCTTTTATAATAATTTTTCTTTTTCACTTCTTACATCATCCTTGTAATAATTAGTAGTATGAAATTTTAATTGTTTTTGACCAAATATTTTGATTTTCAAAATTTAGAAGTTAAATGCTAAAATAGTTACTTGTGAAATACAATATAAAATTTCATACTACCATTCGAATACGAAGTATCTCAACTTTGGCGTTCTAACAAAAATATCTCTCAACTTTAAGTTCTAACATAAATATATCAAAATTTTAAAATTTTGTAACAAGAAGATATTCATAATACATATTTAAGTTGCAACATGTCATAAATAGTAAATTGGTATTTTAACTAAATTTTACATGAAATATATATATGTTTTGTCTTAATCTTAAAATCGAACAAATTATATTTTTTATATAACTTTATAATATCATAATAATAATAATAATAATTAATTAATGAATTTATTTTTAATATTTAATTCTTCATATAATTAAAAATGAACATTATGCTTTTATTATTAAAAATATAATTTTTAATTATCAAATTTAATTATTTTGAATATAAATAATAAATATTATATTTACTAATAGATAACTAGTAATTAGATTTCAACAAATTATTAAAGTGTAACTTTTGTGAAAATAAGTCTCAAAATATGGAGTGTTTAATTTACTGAACTATTAAATTTTTTAATATTTTGAACAATTTAAATATTTTTTTTCAATGTATTATCATATATTTTTATTTAATTATTTTCTAGATTGTTTATTGATTTAATATATTATATTAGGTGTGAAGAAACATAAATTTATTTTTATTTTCAAGTGGTGAATTATAGTATTTCTTTTAATGGTATGATTTGAATTAAAATATTTAAAACTCATTTACAATTTTAATGAATTGATTGATTAAATTTATTATTATTATTATTATTATTATTATTATTATTATTATTATTATTTACTAAAATAAATTATTAAAAAGAATAAATTTCACGAGTTAGCATTGAGCTAACTCGTGAAATTCCCAACTCTTTCATTTTGTCCCATGAAAAATTTATAGATTTAATATCTGTCTCCCGGTGCTTAAAAAAGAGCTATTGGTAATCACAATATTTTTAATTATTTAAAAACAACTATTGAAATAGAATCGAAGTCCGAAATTATCGTATATTAATATATAAAATATCAATAATTTTCTGATAATGATATTAATTGTCCAATAAAATAAAAAAATAACATATATTGTGACATCTTTAACCGAAATCATACGTCAAGTATATCATCATTATAAACATAATGCATTTTTATGATTTAATTGCATAAGCATTTATTTAGTAAATAAAAGTTAGTCTGCTAAGGAAATTATATATGAATATTTTAGAAATTGAATTGAAAACATATAAATGATTAAATTTTTAGGGCTCGTCATTATCGGTAAACTAGGGATCTGCTGAGATTTTTATTTGATGCAACCATTTAATTTGCGGTAGCGCAAATAATTAGAGGGTAAATATAAATCGTTAAAAAGGAAAATTAATAGGGTGATAGAATATTTTCATTTTGGAATTTAATTTTTACGATGATGTCGTAAATTTTGGTTTCACCGATAATGACGAAGTACCGGAGTTGGTATCGGATCTTGATTGGACCGCAAATATTTTGTTTCGATTATATATATGTGTGTGTATGCGTGTGTTGTTTGTGTTGTGTGTATGTGTGAAAACAAAAATAAAAAGGGAAATATATATGTATACAGAATGAAGGTAAGAAAGGAAAAAAAGGAAGAATGAAGTGAAAAGAAGAAGGGAAAGAAAACAAAATATTTGAGTTTGTTTAAAATAAAGTTAATGACAGAAGCAAAAGAATAAGAAACAGAAGGGAATAGAAACAGAAAGAGAAAACACAGAGCGCGATAGAAAAGAAAGAAAAGAAAAGAAAAGAAAGAAGAGAAGGAAAAAGAAGAGAAGAGAGAGAGGTTTAAATGTTCCTTAACATTTGAAGATATATAAGAACAGAAGAGTAAGTAGAGAAGAGTGAAAGCGAAGAAAATAAAGAAAACATAAGGGGCCGAAATTGGGGAAGAAGAAAATCGAAAGAAAAGAAAAAGAAAAGAGGAAAACAACTGTGCATGGGGAGCTCATGTCATCGAGGGAAGCTGTGACGGTGCTGAGTGAGCCGCCAATGTTGAACGGAGGCCAAAAATGGGAGATAAACGGTTGAAAACACAAGGTTACCGTTTACGTCAATAGTAACTTTGGTTGCAAGGACGTGAGAAAGGAGTAGATCAAAACGAACATGACCAAGATTAGGTCAAAAATAATTTCATGTGTAGGAGGTGTTAGTATAGCTGATAGCTTTCCATCTTTAAAATGGCTACCTAGAGGAGGCCACGGGCCAGGCCGAAGTCCGCCTGCCACGGTTTGGGGATGGGCTAAACCGTAATCGGCTCGTTGAACCGTTGGGCCGGTTACCGACGGTTCACGGTCGATTAATCGGCGGTTCGAGAACGGTTCACGGTTTATAACGGTTACGATTCGAAATTTCATTGAACTTAAATTGGACTGCCGACCAAATAGTTCCGGTTCCGGTTCGGCCAGTTCCGATTTGAGGGCGGACTGGACCGGGACGGTTTTTTCTCAGACCGAGCCAAGCGGGCCCAGCCTGCCATGACCACATATATGGCCACCTACAATCAAAAGGGAAAAGGCTAGTATAGCTGATATATATAATTGTGTGTAAGCGGACATTCATGTTTTACGTAGATTTTTTATTGTACTACCATGTAGGGGTGAGCATTCGGTAACCGTTACCGATTACCGTTACCGAACAGTCGGTAATCGGTTAACCGATAGGTTTTTTACCACTACCATTACCGATACCGAATGGTGTCGGTTACCGAAATTTCTTAGTCTCACTACCGATTACCGATACCGATTACCGAATCTGTGAAAACCATTATAATTTCAAAACGCTACCGATCACCGAATGATATACATATATAGCAACACAAAACGACGTAGTTTTGAGGAGTCCGAATTCGGTAATTTTTTCGGTAATTCGGTAATTTTTTTTACCGAAAATTTTAAACTCACCTACCGAAACCGTTACCGAATACCGACGGTTATTACCGATTACCGATCGGCAAATTACTGTCACCGATTTTCGGTTACCGAATTGATTCGGTTCGGTAATTACCGATCGGTAATTACCGAAATTTGCTCACCCCTAGAACAAAGGCAGTGCTTATAGATTATTTTGCTCATTTCAGGATAGTGGTCGTAGGTCAATGATGCGCTCTTTATCTCGTAATTCTAAGTTACGTCACTTGTTGTATTCTTTTATAATCTTTTTTTCCTTGTTCGGTCTAT
>CANUEY010345778.1:0-16139 GCA_948099555.1 Croton setiger
TTAAATTTAATTTTTTTATTTAAAAATTGTTTTAATTTTTTTTTTTTTTTTTTTTTTTTTTTTTTTTTTTTTTTTTTTGTGAGAAGAGGTTTCATAGAATTTATATATGTGATTTTTTTTTTGGTTCAAAAAGATGGTAAATAATAAATTTGGAATTTAGAAAGAGGTTCGTAGCTGCCTTTAATTGAAGGATATCAATTTTTGAGATTTGAATTTGATAAGATTCATATGTTTAATTGTTTTGTTGAAATTGCAAGCTGTCCTAAGATTGTGTCCATCATGAATGAAATATGATGAACTTCACTGCAAAATCTAGTACCTTTCTTAAATAGAAAAGAATGGTTGGGTATCCTGCATTTGTAATTGTGAGTGAGAAATGTGTTTTGGCCTGTATCATCTGAAGTGCAGAACTATTTGGATCATTTATGTTAACTGTGTCATTATCTAGTGCCAG
This sequence comes from Croton setiger, assembly GCA_948099555.1. NCBI lineage: Eukaryota > Viridiplantae > Streptophyta > Magnoliopsida > Malpighiales > Euphorbiaceae > Croton > Croton setiger. The sequence continues at coordinate 455 of CANUEY010345778.1, forward strand.
TACATGTTTGTCCAATTAATGCTTAGACTGTGTGCAATTTGTTGGAACCTGAGAAAATTTTAAGTGGGTTCACTTTGTTAGATACACTCAAATTTTCTAGATCTAGAAAATAAGACAGACTGAAGTGGAAGTCATTCACCTGGTTTATTAATTCTTTTTTTCCCCCTTTATTAGCCCTAACCATTGTTTCTTCAGTGAAAAGCTGAGAGAAAAAGTGTGTGTGAGTGGGATATAGAGTGACAATACAATAGACAATAGAGATGAGAGTGGGGAATATAAAACAAAGAATCTTGATTGATTGCAATTCTTATATATTGCATGGTTTTAGTATTCTATTCTAAATGACCCTATTAACTGCCACAAATACATTTATTCAAAAGATTGGGCAAGCTAACAATTAATTCTGAAACAATTCAATTCAATTGCAGCTGTACAAACAAACCTAATTACACAGGGTTAGAGTCCTAACTACTGCTTGCCTGTTCAAATGATCCTTGTCCTTAGGAATTTGTCGATTAATCCCCTAATCCATGGCAGGAATAATAGCCTCTTCATGTATGTTATCTATATTTCAAATATAAGTGCTTGAAGCAGGGGCAAGCAGGAATACAGAGATGCTTGAAACTTAAGGAGATGTTAGAAGTGAGATTGAGTGCCATATCATCATTCTCATGAGACCTGCAAAACATGAAGTTTGATAGGACAGAGAACTTAATTGTGTCCTCTGTCTCATCCAAATCTTAAACTTCATTCATTTGGGCAACATAATTGGTATGCATGTTCACGCTATAGATCCATAACCAATTAAAACAGAATGATCGTGAATATTTTAAAACCAGAAGCTCGATGTCTTCTGATTTGAAAGTATGCTCATTTAAATTTCATATTGGCAAATTTACAAACATCTTTGACGCATACCACCTTCTCATCTCAAAAGTTGAATCTGTTTTCTTCTATATTCCAAGATCTGTTGCTTCTGCCTCATATTCATTGACTAGTGCAACTTTGAAACTTTATTCCTTCATTTACTTCTTGTTCATCATTCCCTATCAAAACTATTATTATAAGATTTGCATAAATAAATAAAAAATCATTTTCATGGATAATTTCAAGATCATTGGCTGTTTTTGCAATTAAAATGTTACCATTTTTTGTCCCAAACAGAAGGTTTTAGATGTGAATCAACAACAAAATGCTCAAGGAATTTAAAATCCTTATCATTGCTGTTGACTGCATTACTTTCAATCTTTGATTTGCTGTTCTGCACATTGTGGGATAAAAATGATCATGAGTAGAAGTTTTCAGATGGGTATCATCACCAAAGTGCTCAAGGAATTTGACACTAACTTCAAGATCCTTATCAAACCTCAGCTGCATCACCTTTGTATTCCAAAAGGCTGGAGAATTCTAATTGTGGTGAAATAGGTAACATTTAAAGAACTAAGATTCTTCTCCAAGATTGTACCAATTTCTCATTGATCTTCTGTTCCTACACCATTGTAATTTCCTCTCCCCTTTCATCCTCTTCCCTTCATCTGTTAGGGTGTCAAGATAAAAGACAATTTTTTCTTCCAATAAAAGTTCTGCTGATCCAATATATCCATACCATAATTTGCTCCTAATATCTGTAGATGGTGGTCGTGGTGAACTCAATGTCCCGAGGGTTTTTGTCAATCCATATTACAAAGTCTGGTTCCACTATTAGCATTGTACATCAGATAAAATATAGAGATTTTGAATTACTAAAGAGAATTAGAAAAACAAATGAGAGATGAAAGGTGAATCTGATGAAAGGGATTAAAGGCAAAGAATTGTAGATTTAGGGAGAGAAATAGAATAGAAGAAATAGAAAAAGAGATAAGTAGAAGATACCACTCCTTAGGGTTGTTAGCGTGTCTACTTGTTTGTTTAGCGAGAAACAGAGCAAAAAGGGATTGAGTGGGGAAAAAGAGTGAGTATAGAGAAGAGAGACCATTTTAAAGAGAGATGATATTAATTGATTGTAATATCCACACATTCTACTTATTGCAAATATTTAGTGTTTATTCTCAGAAGATTAGGTTAAGTTTCTAACTAAATTCCAAACACATGATCCAATTACAATCTGGCCTCATCAAATATGGATTTTAATTCTTGCGATTTCCTATATCAATGAAACAATATAATAAGGGTCATTTGATTGTTAATCTACCGAGTGGTATTACAGTTCTTTAGGGGCTGAGGAAGCTATATTGTTTCTTTATCGCCTGGAAACATATAAAATGATTCTCATTTACTTATCTGCAAGAAACTCTTTTTCTTGAGTGATTACATGAGCGAGCATCTTTGACATTAAGAAAAAACTGGACTAAACTAGTAATGGAAGGTCCATGGAATTGGCTGCTCTATTGCTATTAGAGTAATGCATATAGAAGGCATGCAGGCATGTAAATGCCACAATATACCTAAAAGCTGAATTTTAATATTTATTTGTTCAATGGTTCTTCCTTTATTTCTTCTGCATTATTTATTATGGATTTGTTGTTTTTCATTTTATCAAATACAGAACTGATATTCCTATTCATCTCCACAGTTTTCATGGTGGCTTTTTTTTTTTTTAATGTCTCTGCAGGTTGGGACTATCACTCTTCTTACATTGACAGGATTACTTGTCTTTATGCTGTTCTTTCTGGCAGCAACTGTCAATGCCATTGTTATTTCTCTTCTCATTTCTTTGGCAGCTGCTGGAGGTTTCTTGGCTCTTTTCTTTGCTTGTGTAACAGCTATATACATAGGAGCATTATCAGTTGCTGTATTTGCCATTTCCACAGCTACAATTTCAGCAATTGTAGCCATCCTGATAGCTACAGGTATATTTAATTATGCTTTTCATTTTTCAGTTGTATCTGTTCTCTTATAATCCCAAATCCATCATCTGGAACTCTCTCTCTATGAAACCCCTCTTTCTCCTCGAGAGGCTGACCTGATTTTTTTGTGGCTATCTTATAAGAAGACAATAAAAATTATGAAGGAAAAGACTAGAATTATCTAGATCATAAGATGTGGAGGAAGGCAATTAGTTAATTCAAGTGTGACATGAAATTTTTTTGATGTGCTTCAGTGTGACAAGAAGAAGAATAAAGTTCGAGTCCAACTGAGTAGACAAGTTCAAATATATCATATCTGAGCTTGTTGGTTCTGCTATTGTAGTAGGAAAGTCGGGTGCTATTTAGTTTGGGCTTGATTTGCTTGCGTGAAAATCTGGCCGTGTTTTTTTAATACCCACGTGTTTGGACATAAACGCAAATTTTACTGTCCAAACATAAGCTTTTGTGTAAAATAACATTCTGCAGCTTTGTAGTTGGTAACATCAGTTTTGCATGAAACATTTCTATTCAAGTATTTTATTGGACAAGCTGATAAACCATAAATTTTGTTTTGAATCAGGTTGGATTGGATTCTTCTGGACTGTGTGGTTGGTAACAAAGAAAAGTGTGGGTGTGGCCAAGCACTCATTGAGTGCGACTGGATCAGCAATTTCAGCTTATTCTTCAGCTCGACAAGTGCGGCCCCATATGAATTAGATAAGGTATCTGATTGAGTCATGAACATGATGCTGTGAGGTCATGTATATGTAGTCATATATATATATAGCGTACTTTTCTCCACATATATATAACTATAATGTCTTCACAAGGACTTTCTCAAAGCTGCTGCTTTTAGTGTTTGTTTGTAGTCCGAAAGCTTGTGGTGAAAAATCTAATCTTACAGTTTAGAAAACACATATATGTAGCTTGGTTGAATATTATTTTATTATATGGGTATGTAGGTTGCTTTATCCTTTCAATTTCTTGTGTTAATAAAAGGACGCATCTCTCTGCCGTTACTTCTGTACTTCAGATTTGGAGTTACCTTAACGCATTATATGATGAGTCCTAATACAAAATTCTGTTATGAAATTATAGACTTACAATAAATTAACGGATCAGAGAACATAAAATTTCACAATCAATCATCAAATTAATCGATTAATACACATTTCTCAAAAAAAGGAAAAAAGAAAAAGAACACAACATGATGAAAGCACAATTATCACATTTTATTCTGCATTTATTGGTTGCTAAAAACTTCATGAATTACAATTTTAGAATTCCTTTAGAAATGAATTATTTGATTCATTGTTTAATCATTGATCACTGGAAGATTGAGGAGTAGATAGCTCGATCGGATTTCATTCTTCATGAAAGGTAAATTAAGAGAGAATATTTTAAAAATAAAAGGTAATTACTTTTGTAACAAAAAAATTAATTTGTAATATTATATTGGCAAATGTTCAGTGTGTGCGATTATAGTTGACTTGTGAGACAAACGAAAAGGAGCCAAAATTTTTTGAATCGAGAAAAGAAGCCTGACTTATATATTTGTCTCACTTTTTTATTCTGATTAAACTTTTTTTTTAGACATTATTGATTTTTTTTTTAAGGGTTTGAGTTTAATTACAGTATATTCCTTTTCTGTTAAGGGTATGGCTCAGTACTTGTGGCGGCCTGAAGCCAAAACAAATTTTGAGACCTAAAATATATGATAGTAAAGTTTTAGAGGGCTTATAAAAAAAGATAAGTTGTGGTTGGAGACTAGGGCTTAAAGCACTTGCTTTACCCTTGAGCCGCATTCTGTGGTAGCTATAAACATGCAGATTACATGATAATGGTCCAAGGGAAAGAGATACCACATAAATCTGAAAGCAAAATGGGACTTTAAAATGTTGAATGCTGCATTCCAGTTCCTGGTCAGTAGAGCTTTCGCTTGAATAACAAGACTAGCAAAACTAGATGGTTTCTATTTCTCCTTGTAATCATAATAATCAGAATTACTAGTCTCATATGTTATCGTCTAATTTCTACTAAATCCTTGACTTGATTGATGCTTAATTTAATGGTTGATTAATCCATAATATTTCTAATTTTTTTCTTGGATTTGAGTACTAACTAATACGAATAATATTGTCTTTGTAATCTTTAGACTCAAATCCTATATAGATTATTTTATTTTTATTTTTAAATCCCATATAGATTGTTTTTACATTTATTTTTTGAAGCTAATGTAGATTGATTGAGGGCAACTAATCGTCCCATTCTAATTTTGTTTAAACTCCACGATGATCACATATAATACGATCATGAAAAAAAAAATTGAAAATTGAATCATAACAGTTAATTTTAATTCAAAACTATCATTTTATCATGTCACAAAGGAAGTAAACGAATATTAATAGACAAAATTATCGGCTTTAAACAATATCCATTTTGAATGGGATTTGATTTTGAATTGATATCAAATTAAAATTGAAAATAACATCTACTTACCAAGTTTTATTTATTTATTTATTTTTTAAGTGAAGAGCACACACATAAGGTATATCATCTTACAAAAATCGATTCATATTTCATATTACGGATAATGTTTGATTATGTCAAAACATAATATCATATTGGAAACTATGACAATCTTTTACATAACTATGAGATTCACTTATAATACTAACCCACATGGTGATTTTAAGATGGATCTATCCAATACTCTGTTCTCTAACAAGTATCGATGAAATTGATCTGTATTACCATACACATAATCATTTTATAATTATCGAATCAATACTTATGCTAGTTACAAATTATTATTATCTCTATAACTATAATAAACCAATGATATATATCATTAATGTTTAACATTAAAACAAATAGTAATGATAATAAAACCTTTTTATTATTAATAAAAATGAATAACATAAAGACCAAATAAATGACGTATGTTGATGTACAATTCATTGAGTTGCATAAAATTTAGGCATATCATTATCTGTTCTTATAACGTTGACAAAAGTTTGAAATTGATTATTGATTGAACAAAGATTTGAACAAGAGAAGCTACTTCTGATTTGGATTTGAAAATAAATATCCATACATGCTTTGAAAAATCATCCATTACAGTCATGAAGTATCTATGACCATGTATTGATACTTGAGCAACAGGGCCCCATATATCCATGTGTACTAATTGAAAAGGCTGATTAGAGACATATTGACTAATAGGAAACTGTGATCTATTTTGTTTTTCCAAATGACAAATTTCACATGGTATGGCATCTTTATTACATTCAATATCTGAAAAAGACTTATTTAATTCTACTAATCTGGCATTAGAAGGGTGACCAAACTTGAAATGCCAGATATCTTTATCTTGAAACTATTTCTGAGATAGAGTATTTATCTGCATAATTGTTGGAGATGAAATGCTAGTACTTATTTCTTTGGACTGCTGCTTGAAGACATATAAACCACCAATCACCTCAGTTGTACCAATCTTCATCTAGGTACTCATCTTCTGAATTATGCAGAATTCATCAATTAAAAACATTGTGCAATGTAGCTGTCTTATGATGCTAACTACAAAGATTAAATTGAATGAAAATTCTGGTATGTATAATAAATTAACCAGATTAAAAACTTTCGTAAAAATAACAATTCTTGAAGGAGTGGCTTGAACAGTTGCTCAATTAGGAAGTTTAACAGTTATTGGCTTGATTCTTTTATACACAGAGAAAAGATTCAGATTGGATGCAACAATGATTTGTTGCTCCTGAATCAAGAATCCAGCAACTTGAAAAACATGTTGCACCCGTTTTGTCAGAAGTTGACTTTAGCTTCGCAATGGTTCCAGCAAAATAAGAAGCCAAAATTTTGTTGACAACATGTGGTTTCACAAAGACTGCCTTGTCTTTAGTTGTTGAGACATAATTTGCAATTGACAACAATTTTGAATCTGTTCCTAAGTGAATGGCACTGATATTCCTGCAGATACATTGTCAGTAAAATTGATTTTGTGATTGAGTATTATTGCTTGTATCAAAAGGTTGCATGTTGAGGAAGCATTGCACTTTCATCTTCATAATTTGCATATTCTAGTTGTGAAGCATATAGTTGAGTTGACACATAATCAGAAATTGGCATGAACTGTTGAATATCAGTTTATTGTCCAGCATAGTTGACTGTATGTTGAACATTAGCACTATTGGGACCAACACTAAATCCTAGAGGAGGACTATTATTAAAACCATTTGGAAAATTTAGGCTTGAATCTAATAGGATAGCCACATTCCTTATAGCAATTCGAACTGGTATGATTGTCACAATTACAGTAAGTGCAATGCTTATAGCCACCAGTACCTCTGTATCTAAGATTGTAGTAGTTGAATTACCTCGGTCTAAAACCTCTAGCCAACATTATATTTGCCTCTGACTGGAAGTATAATTCTGTTCTCTCTCTTATTGTAAAACTAGAGGAAAAACCTTCTTAATGTTAGGCAATGGACCTATGAGCATGATTGTTGATTTCACAACACTGTATTGTGTTAGTATATATGCCCTAAGCCATTTAGTTGAACATTTATGTTATTCATTTTTATTAATAAAAAAGAGGTTTTATTAACATTATTGTTTGTTTGTATGTTACACATAAATGATATATATATCTCTAGTTTGTTATTTGTTATAAAGATAATAATAATTTATAACTGTGAACCCTTGCCGAAGCCTTTCGAGTTGCCGGGCTAGCCCACGAGGGGTCGGATAGACCGAAGGATGTTCACTCGGGGTGATGATGTGTGTATGTAAAGTCGCCACTTAATAATTTTAATAAAAGGGAAAAGTTAAGAAAGAACCCCTAATGACTCCGTTTTGCAATTAACCTATTTCTAGGTTAATCACCCCAATGAATATAAAGACACTAATCTTCAAACCCGAGGAGGATCTGGAGGTTATCTCATGCAATCATCTAAGGACTCTTTTCCTAAATGCTTGTTATACAGGATGTAAATGAGGAGCTTTCAAGAGATAGATGGTGGACCTGCTATTCGGGGTTAGATCTTGAATATGTCTACATACTCTCGTTCGAATGAGAGATCAAGGTTAATGTAGTTCGAAATTGCCTATTTAAAGGCATAGTAGAGGGGGGGATGCATGTATGTATGCTATAGATGTGTGAGTGTGAATTTAGGTCTTTTGGCCAAAATAGGATTTTATCGACGTCCATGGTTGAAAGTGTAATTTTTAGGCCTCTTGGCGGAAAAAAGAGTTTATCGATGTCCATGGTTGAAAATGTGATTTTTAGGCCTTTTGGCCGGAAAAGGAATTTATCGACTTCCATAGTTGAAAAACGTGAAATTTAAGCATTTTGGCCGAAAAAGGAGTTTATCGACGTCCGTGGTCGAAAAGTGTGTAATTTAGGCCTTTTGGCCGAAAAAGGAGATTATCGACGTCCATGGTCGAAAAGTGTGTAATTTAGGTCTTTTGGCTGAAAAAAATAGTTTATCGACGTCCGTAGTCGAAAAGTAAGTAACTTATGAAAAATGAGTTTATCAATGTCCATGATCGAAAAGTGTGTAATTTAGCCATCTCCGCTAGGGAATGTTGATTTTTAGGCCTTTTGGCCAAAATATGAGTTTTATTATGTCTCCACTAGGGAAAAAATTGGTTTTATTGGGCCATAAGGCCAAAAGACGATTTTAAGGTGGCGCTGCGGCCAAAAGATTTGATATGTTAGGCCTTGGGGCCAAAAGGGATGATTTTAAATGGCGCCGTGGCCAAAAAGTGTGATTATGTGATGCAGATGACATGTATGCATGATTGAAGAAGGGGTAGAGGAGAATTATATCAAAAGGATTGAATTAGGAATCATACCTCTGGTAATTGGCGTCTGCTCCGTAGTTTCAGCTTGATTTGGACTTATTTTTAGTGATTATTATGAATGAATGCAAGTTATCACAACAATGCAATGCAAAAAAGCAGTAAAGAATTGCCTAAAGATGAGGAATCTCGAAAGGCAGAGAGGGAGAAGGGAGATGCCGTCAACACAGCTCAAGGTGTGGAGAAAAATTGTGTTGAAGGGGGTATTTATAGGGAAAATTCGCCTTAGGGCGCTCCGGAGCGCCCTGGAGGGTGGCCAGGAGTGCCTTCGAAGGGCGCTCCGGAGCACCTTAAAGGGCGGCCAGGAGTGCCTTCCTGCAGCTTTTCGCGAGTTTTTCTTTCCGGAGCCTTTTTGGGATGTTCAGGGACTCCGATGACTTTTCCGAGGCCATTTCCATGATCCTCGTAATATTCCGGATGTTTCTAGTATCATGAAGGCATACTTCCGGCACTATTTTCCGGTGATGTCCGGTCCGGCTCGACTGTTTGCAGTCTGAAAAACTCAGCTTTCCGGGCCTAAAAATTTGAGTATTCATAATAACTAGCATGAGTATTGACTTGATAATCATAAGATAATTATGAGTATGGTATACAAATCAATTTCATGGATACTTGTTAAAGAACAGAGTATTGGATAGATACATTTTGAAATCATTAGAAGTGTTAGTGTCATAAGTGAATCTCATGATAGTTATGAATTAATCCTCTAACTTAAGATTATCATAGGTTCCAATATGAGGACCGTTATGTTTTAACATAATCAACCGTTATCTGTAACTGAATAATCATAAAGGTTATGATAAAATATAATAGAAATCATGTAGATGATATTGAACAATCAAGATAGAATTTGTCTCTATCTTTGAGAGATATATCTTCTAGACCCCAAGATGAGTGAGACTTTGAAATATATGACCGTGCTAAAATGAATTGATAGTGTGATCAATCTCATTTGTTTTATCAGTCTACTTGGAGAATCAAGTAATCATAAGTTTGGACAATATAAGTATGACATTGACCATGACTTATGTTCAAACTAGATATTGTGTGATAAAGGGATTAATGCATGTACTATTATTAGGCTTAATTGGACAAACCAACATTATATTAATTGGGTAGTCATAATGTCTTGTTAGAGGCTAATTATGATTTGTAAAATTGATAGTGATTGAACCTACTGCCAATTAATATGAGTCTATCAGGTGTCACACAAGAATGTGTTTGAGTTGAGAATAATATTAATATTAAATATTATTATTATTAGTATTTTCACAATTATTATAATTATTAATATTCGATAATATTAATATTAATAATAAATGAAATCCATATTAGATATGGATTTGCCTTTCTTTTCCTATCAATTTCGAATTGGAAATAAGAATGCTATATAAGATAGCATTTTATTTACAAAAAAGTTTAGAGAGATTAAAAACATGGAAAATGTGTAAGAAATGAAAAGAGAAACCATGAAACCTAATCATCTTGAGAAGAAAATTTTAATCCCACCTAATTGTCGTTCAGCGGGCTAACACTCCAGACGGAAGCATTCGTGTAGATACTGATAGAGAGTGTTTGTGATCTATGTACCTCTTTATTCAAGAAAAATCTTGAATCACCAAAAAGGTTAGTTTTTTATTCCTTTCAACAAATTAAACGGATCACATGGATCTTAGGAGGAAATCAAAGATCAAAAGATTTTGTTCCACTGCATGATTTGGTTTATAGTGATCTTTGTGATTTTTTAACATACTGTTCATTTAGTCGTCTCAAAAACTTATACACATGCTCATTCTCAACATAATCTCTCATTCTTCCTTCTATACCATATCTACACGTGATTCTGCATTCACATGTTGGCAAGGGTCTAAGTATCATCATCTCATCCCATAATATCCTCATCCGTATGAAATAATCACTAATAGACAAATCTCCTTGCCTAAAATTAGCTATTTCTTCTATTAAATCTGCTATTCTTGAATAATTTGGTTGTGAAAACATATCTTTAATATCTTTCCAAGCATCACAAGCCCTAATTATCCATAATATGCTATTAGCAATAGAGGTTGTAACAACCTCTCTTGTATTCTTACGTCATAAAACATGCCATTTTTTTTATAACACATTACTACATTTTGTTAAGCTTAAGTCATATTAATCCTTTAACATCACATACAATAGAAACATTAAACCAAATTTCATACTCAACATATTACAAACCAATATTTACATATACCAAAAACTTATGTCAAACCTGTTTATCCAAAAGACATATGAAACATACCATGCTAAAATTTACATGCCAAAACATATAATTATTCCTTATAAACCAAAGCATAAACCAAAACTATATGTAGCATTTACAAATGACGTGGTGTGAGGGAGAGAGGCGTAGGCTTCAATTGTACCGATCTGAGCATAGACTGGTGAAGTGCCAGACTTCACTCAGACTACAGACCTGAAACATTTATTGCGATTTTGATGAGTCGCATACTCAGCAAGTGTAAACAAAAATCATATAAAGCCAACATATAAGGCAATTTATCATAACATACCAAAACACTATGATTTCAGGTCATATTCATCATATATAATTATATCCATATCATAAGATGCGTAATGACATGTCTTTCCTTTTTCTTTAGTTGTGATTTATTGACCAAGTGTTGCCCCGGAAATTTCACAGCATGAGGTTCTATAACTGGCCAATCAACATATAAGACTAGAATAACCATCCGTCATAGAGATCCGAAGATCAACCTTTAACATATAGGATTCGAAGATCATTCTGTAACATATAGGACCCGTAGGCCTTTTTATCAAATCATATAGAAACTTCTTTTGTGAAATTTGCAAACACTAGCTACAACAATCACAACGACCATATTTAAGTCCTGTGGAAATGCATTTATATAACATACATTTCATATCATCATATTTCATATAATCATATGATCGGGCTTCAATACCGGTTTAAACAACATATATATCCAATATCAAATCTATAACTCAACTGGTCGGATTTCAATACCGATTCAGGAATCACAAATATCATAATTCATATATCAAATATTTCCAATTGACAGGGCTTCAGTACTGGTCCAAATAGTTCAATATAATCATATAATATCAAATTCATATATCACAGATGACTAGGTTTCAGTACTAGTCCTAACAGTTAAATATAACATATTTAACAATTCCACAAAGTCATATTCAAACATATAAGTAAGTAGGTTTAGCACTTACCTCACGGCTGTGAGTTAGGCTAGGTCTCGGGTAGCTTACCCTATCCAGCTCTAGAACTTGATGCTCCTATAATGCATAACATAGCAACAATATCCAATTAATCACATAAGTCATCCATATGTGTTATGATGCATGATTAAATATTTAATTCTTTCAAATAATTAAGTTCCAGAATTAATCCATATAATTTTCCATGAATTTCAACTCAATCCGTAAAAATTTCCACTTTAAAATCATTTAATAACATATTAAAAATAATTAACAAACTATATTTATCATATAATAATTATAATTAATCATAATTATAATTATCAAAACTAAAATAATCATAAATCAAATCAAATCATAATTTAATTCCACTTTCTAATAAAAAATATTGAACAAAATATTTAATTTTGAGTTTTTGGCCAAAAATGATCTCAAAATTAATTTCTGACTTTAAAAACGGAGTCAAGACGCCCAAATTAGGTAAGAGAGGTCCAAAATAAAATTTATAAACATTTCTGTGCAAAAATATAATTGAATAAAATCAAAGGACCAAATTGAAATTAAAAATAATTGCAAAAACTACCTAGAATGGAAAAATTGCACGAGGCAAATAAGTTCAGGGGCCAAAACGAAATTTTTACGGAAAATAGGTGTTGAGCGCGTAATTTGGCATCAAAACGCAGGAGGGAATGCCATTTTGGACGCGCAGGTTTTGATCAAAACGCACACCTCTGTGTTGTTTTGGTCCGCGGGTCTTTAATCAAAACGTAGGGTTACCTACCATTTTGATCTTCTTCAACCCTCCTCTGTTCTATTTTTTCCCGATTCCAGTGGCTTCCAAACAACTTCCAGCCGTTCGCACGTCCTCCTCCGGTGGTTTTCCGGTGAGCTACGACCACCGTTCTCTTCCTTTACACCCCATCTATCGATCCCTCAGGCCCAAATTCCCCCATGCATGCTCAGTTTTAAGATTTTCTCTCTCGAAGTTCCTACCCCAACACTGGTTCAAAACCCAAAAACTCTGAACCAGTTTCTGTTTCTTCTTCTCCTTCGATTCTCAGCTATTCTTTTCCCTTCCTATTATTTCTAACCTTTTCCTACAAGCCTTAAGAACACTCTAAAGGCATTAGATCTTAGGTTTCCTCTCTCTTTCTCTCTTTTTCTCTCTCTTTCTCTCTTTTTCTCTCTCTTTCTATTTTGCTTCGAAAGCTTATTGTTTCGCTGTGTTCTAGGCTCATTACCAGCATTAACACCTCCTACTTCAAGTCCCTAACACATCCTTTCTAGCAGCTCTTTCCCTTTTTACACAAAAAACCTATTTTACCCCTTTACTTAACTTAACATCAAGGTTTCCTCTTTCCTTCACTTTCTCTTCTTGTTTTTCTTTCATTTTCAGGTCCATAACACTCCAGCACAAGTTTTCTCAAAATGTTTTTGGTGTCAAAATAATAAGTATAACACGTGTTTGAAGTTTCCTAATAATCAGAATCCGAAAATTATTCGCGGTTCAGTCGGTGCCCTAAACCGACTCCGAAACCTCAACGATTTTTACGGAACCAAAACTGTACGATGTCATCATAAAATTAGGGTTCCAAAACTCTTAAAATCATATTTATAAACATATCATAAAATATCCAAATCATTTACTAAATATTTTCCGCGTTTCCAACGTTTTTCGGTCGCACGAGCCAAAAACCATAATCGGGATTCGTTTGTGTCTCTTGACGGTAAACAAGCTTTAAACATAACTTATTTTCATATTTCATTTCATTCTTAAGCATGTTCAAATCATATATGAAATCAAATATAATGCATTTTAAATGAAAATGCACTTTATGCATGAAATGACGTCGAAACGACATAGGTTTGGGTTTGGAGTGTCACAACTCTCCCCTCCTTAAGAATTTTTCCACAAAATTCCATACCTGTACTCTGAAACAACTACGTATACTTCTGTCACATCCATGCATCTGTTTCCCAAGTGGCTTCACCCTGAAAATGGTGTTTCCATAACACCTTAACCATCAGAATATCCTTATTTCGTAACTGTCTAACCCCATATTATAGGATTTCCACTGGTTCCTCTGTGTAACTCAAGTTTTCTGCCACGTCAAAAGGCTGTTCGTTTATCACATAAATAGGGTCAGATCTGTATCTTCTGAGCATACTCACATGAAAAACGTTGTGAATCTCTGCTAAACAGACGGTAAGGCTAACCTGTAAGCCAAAGAACCAACTTTCTCGTTGACTTCATATGGACCAATGTACCTGGGCCTTGATTTTCCTTTCTGCCCGAATCTGATAATGCCTTTCCAAGGTGAAACACGAAGGAAAACTTTATCCCCAACACTGTATTCCATCTCTCTTCGGTGTTGATCCGTATAACTTTTCTGTCTATCTTGTGCAGCCTTTAAATTTGCCATTACCATACTGATCTTGTCAACTATTTCCTGAACCAACTCTGGACCCTCTAATGTTCTCAGCCCCTCTTCGTCCCAACAAATAGGACTTCTGCACTTTCTACCATATAAAGCTTCGTAAGGAGCCATACCAATACTGTTGTGAAACTAGTTGTTGTAGGAAAATTCCATCAAACTGATGTAGTTGTCCCAAGAACCTTGGAACTCTAACACATATGCCCGCAACATATCTTCGAGAGTCTGAATGGTTCTTTTTGACTGCCCATCTATCTGAGGATGAAAGGCTGTACTAAAATGTAGCTTTATTCCTAAAGCTACTTATAAACTCTGCCAAAACCGAGAAACAAACCGTGAATCTCTGTCTGGGTATCCACACTTCCATGCACAGAAACCTTTTTTTTTTACCTACAAATTGTAGCCTTTTGCACCATTTTCAAGCTCGAAGTCTAATGTGGACTGACAGACACTCGCTCTATTCATTTTGCTCTCCTTAAGCATTCTTTTATCAATATAACTATCGTTACTTTGCCAAAACCTTAGAACAACAACCAAGATTCAAGTTGAAATTCCATTCAACCTATAGCTCCAAAGCGACTGTCAATTAAGCCAGGTAAGCTTCTAACTCAATTTCAATTCTCATCAACACCTCTTTCGCACTAAGTGTCCACATTTAATTATTTTCAAGCCACTGAATGCACAAAATACACAATACATACTTCATACATAATGCATCTTTTTCTCACCTTTAATTAGTCATTCTGAACTACATGGTCTTAATCTCTAATAAAAACAAGAATATGTATGCATATTAGGGATATCACCCCAGATAGAAATCCTCCCACTTCAAAACTCTTTGTTTTGGGTTTCTTTTTCTATTTTTTTTACTTTTCTTTTGTTTTGGATCTTCGAGATTGATTAATGAAATTGACATAAAACGAACCTGCATTAAAAACTTAAATAAGTCTAAAATTGAGTTCATGACATAATCTCCAAATTTTCTTTGGGTTCATCAATTTAGTGCTTTATTAATTGGGTTGGTTAATCAATTGATTGGTTAATTAATTAAAAATAAAGTCATTTAGATTATCATAGTTTAATCTAATTAAAAAATAAATTATAAATTGAGTGGCTGTTGACGCACAGTAATCAATTCCTCCCGTGATTGAGAGGGTTTTTCTATTCGGTTTCTTTTTCAAAAAGAGTTCCTTTCGGTTCGGTTTGGAAACCGAAAAACGGGTTTAGGCGATAAAAGCCTTTTTGGATGTTTGCCGAAACTAGTCGGTCTTAAAAATCAATTTTGAGTCG
>CANUEY010345811.1:0-12513 GCA_948099555.1 Croton setiger
TATATATATATATATATATATATATAAATCACATATACTAATATACTATCATATATATTATAATAAATACAAGCAATGAATATAATTCATTTATAGTGGTATATATAATTCATACATACTACAATAAATTCTAGTATATATGCAATCATATATATTAGTACATATGGATCATATATACTAGTATATATACTGCAATAAATACAAAAAGTGAATGTAACTCATATATAGTAGTATATATAATTCATATTTACTACATCAAATTCTGGAATATATGCATCATATATACTGCTATATATACTTCTTCTCAATTTTCTACACCAGTGAATATAACACATATCTTCCGATCGTTGATCCATTGAAATCATAAATATCAGTCGTCGGTCTGGTAAAAAGAAGAAGAAAAAATAAAGTTCAATCTCTGATCGGAAGAAGAAGATGAAGAAGAGAAGAACCTCGAGTGGAAGAAAGAGACGAAAAATAAGAAGTACGATTGGATTAAGTGAAAGAGAGAAAAAAATTGATAAATAAGTTTTGAAAACATAAAGGAGGAGTTAGCTTGAAAATAAGCATGAATTTAAGGAAAATATAAATTAATTTTAATTAATTCAGATTTGTATAATTAATTAATTTTTAAACAAAATGGATAACAAATGATAATTTAGTCACTTAAAAATAAAATGTGCTATTTTATTAATTTTTCAAAACTTATGCAATTTTATTTTTAAAAGTGAAAATAAGTGGTATATGCTAGCTTTTTATTTTTTTTATTTTTTTTTTTAAAAAAAGTCAAATAGTACATTTTAGGATTTGATAGAGTAAATAACACATAGTTTCAAAATTAAGTCAATAGCATAGTTGCCATGCCATAACTTAGAGTTAAGTCAATAGCATAGTTTTCTAAAACTCAAAAATACTCCATAACTTAGAGTTAAGTGTCTAAACTAGTGGTTAGTGCGTTGTGTTGTGACCTATTGGTCACGAGTGCGAATCTCCACCCAATCGTATTGATAGGGGAGGGCCACCCGTTATTGTGTAGTTCATAGGTTAAATCTCCTGTTGAAAAGAAAAAATACCCCATAACTTGAAAACTATAAAACACCTAACTATTTGTTGGTTTGCTAAATCGCAGAAGAACATTTCTTTCATTCTTTTTTTATCTAGTATGCAGAAATCTTTGCTACGCCACAAATATTTTTTATTGGTTCTTACCGTTCTAGCCTGAGCAAAGTCATCATTCTAGCTCGAGAAGTGCATGGTTGGGTTTGGTACATGGCAACTTTGAAAGATTTTTTTGGTGAATTTGAGGAATAGTTTCTAAAGGTCTAGTAGCAGAAGAAAAAGATGAACTTAGGTGAGGATTGTTTGTGCACGTCCTAAAAGAATTGAAATTCTCGTGTGTGTGTGTATATACATACATATTAGCTTTTTTTTTCCTGTGAGTGTGAGTTCTCCTAGGAGTTCCCGGCCAGGAGGTGTAGGAGTCGTTTCTAGGGCTTTTTTTGCTATTTCCATTGTCCAGGAGGAGAATAGCTCATCATATATACAATTACAAGAAATTGGAGCTCTTATATACAATAAGGGAACACTAGGTAATAGGTAATTTGATGGTTCTCCTTGCCTTTTCAGGATTTTTTTTTTTTTTTATTAGGACTATTCTATTAGGCTTCCTCTTTTGTTAGCTAGTGACATTCATTCCCGCTTTTTCTTTGCGAGCGAATCTAGAAGCAGTTAATCGTATTCTTGTTGAAAGTTGTAATTCATATATATATATATATATATATATATATATATATATATATATATATATATTATTGCATCTTCTTCTTCAAAACAAGCAAACCTTAGATGTTGCTTATCCTATCATATGGTACATATGATATCAAAACAATACATCTTCTTCTTTTTTTTAAAACAAACAAACCCTTGCATAATCAAAACTTTCTTCTCCAAAACCTATTACACCTCTTATTCTTTTTAATCTCCAAAACAAGCATACTCTTTTTCCTTTTTCATTTATAGCGGTGGCGACGATGGTGTCTAGTCGGCAATCAGTGTGAAAACAATGTGAGAGAGAAAGAGTAAACTTAGAGAATAAAAAAAAATAGAAAATCAAATGAAAAAGATAAGATTAAATATAAATAAGGGTATAGTTATAATTTAACCATTAAAAGTGCTATTAACTAAAAATTAATGTCTCTCCCTCTCCCTCCCCTCATTCTCTTCCCTTGGCCCTAACTCTACCCTCTCAGTATTCTCCACCATATCCACCTAACGTTCATCACAAAAAAAAAAAAAAAAAAAAAAAAAAAAAAAAAAAAAAAAAGAAAAGAAAAAGCATCTCAACAAACCAGAAATATCCACAACTATCGCTCAATGCCCATACTAGAAAAATCTTTCAATACCGAAACCTCTTTATTTCCCTTTTCATCAACTTCTTACCCCTAAAAAACTTAACTAATCAACTTAGAAACCACTTCAGCCCTTTTGGCAGAGTCATGGACTCTTTCATTCCCAACAGCAAACCTAACAACAAAAAGTTCAGATTTGGTTTTATTCATTTTAAAACATTAATGAAGCTTTGAGGGCAATCGAAGGTTGCGATAGAACCCTCATTAATGGCTTAAGAATCTCAATCTATCTCTTCAACAGTTACTCGACAACCCCAAATATTTCCATCGAACCTGGTATCTCATACAAATGAGCAATCTATAACAAACCTAACCTTAACGAGCCTCACCAAAATTTACCTTCCTACAAACCCACTTCTAGTCTAGTGTACTCTTCCTTTCCTAAGGATAAAGAGTGGTTAAAACATTTATGATGTTGGTTATGTCAAGTACCTTGAAAACGTTCCTACTCTCCAAGCCAACTTGCACTTAGAGCAACTCTATTTTATTAATGTAAAACCTTTGAGTTGGAATATGGTTCTTTAGTCTTTGATTCTAAATAACAAAAATTTATGACATTTGAAGGTGATGCTGATTAGCTCTACAATTGGTTCGACTTAGTAAAAAATTAGGATGAATCTTATCTCTGTACGTTAAAACTAGCATGGTTAAGATGTTATGGGGTACCTCTACAGGCTTGGAGAAATAAATTTTTCAGCTTGCTTGGTAATATTTGCGAAAATTTTATTAGTACTGATGATAGCACTGATCGTAAAAGTAGATTGGATA
Source organism: Croton setiger (assembly GCA_948099555.1). Classification (NCBI taxonomy): domain Eukaryota; kingdom Viridiplantae; phylum Streptophyta; class Magnoliopsida; order Malpighiales; family Euphorbiaceae; genus Croton; species Croton setiger. The sequence goes on from CANUEY010345811.1 coordinate 3,177, forward strand.
CTGTTTGATTGAAATGTTCGTTGATAACAAGCTTGTGGATATTTTCTTATTGGAAGAATTTGCTTCGGCCTTCTTACACTTTGCCTCTGATAAAATCTTCAAACCTCAAACTCCCATCGCATCCCATTTTCCCATCATCCTCCTCCTCCTTCCCTTCAATCATCCTGATTATCTTAATCCATCGGAGTTTTTTTTCAACAGATTTTCAAGTGAATACACTAAACTTGGGTTAGACGGTGCAGTTATTCCGACAAGCCAACAGACTTCTATGTCAGTCCTTTCACTTGTCTCCAAAAAAGTTAGTGGCCTTTCATTTTCACCCTTTAATCTATCTGGCTTAACCTCTGACCTGGATATTTCTACCAATAATAGCAACAATCCCAACGCTCCTGTCACCCTTTTTCAAATATCTTGTCCATTTTTTCTTCCAACACTTTTCTCTTTACTCCTCTAAACTCTCCTCAACATTCTTTAGCCCTGATCCCTTTTTCTAGCCCATCTCATTCTACTTCCAACCCAGATCCAATTTCTTACCATCACCTCAATGAAGAAGAATTTTGGGCCTTCAAATCTTTGAGCTTGATCTCCAAAAAAAAAAGTAGTAATCTATTTCTAAAAAGAAACCCAACCCAAAGAGAAAAAACCCAGTTATAATAGAAAAGGACCAAACAAAAAAGAAAAATAAAAAAACTCATGCAAAAAAACCTACACCTAAACCTTCTATTCCATCAATGACAGTTTCATCCATAACTGTAATCAACTCCTCCTCAAAGAACCTTTTATCCCCAACCAATCTAAAGCTAAGCTTTCTTAGAAGATAACAATTATGCTTGTTCTTACAGATTCCAATATGATAAATTAACCTATTGTCATGTTTAAGTCCTTGATTGGAAGAGATAAAAACATGGGTCTAATGGAGGATCAATGATTGCAATCTCTTGGAATACTAGAGGTCTCAAGTCCTTACTCTCATCTTACTCTCCTACTATAATTTAGCTCAGTTTGGGGCAATTTAATTTTGATTGGCATGGATCTGAAAGTTTTGGAAACTTATATGGCTTCTTAACAATCTGGGATCCATGTTGGATCAAGGTCTCTATTAGTTCGGTTAATCATTCTTTTTATAAAAATGAACCACAAACCATTGGTTTTCATGGAATTTGTTAAGAGACATTTGGGATTTAGAACTAGAATTCCACAATATTAGTTTATCCATACTTATCGTTCGGCCAACTCCTTTGCAGATTCCTCAGCCAAAAAGGTGTCAATAGAGCAGTAGATTTTTATGGTTTAATATTAGACATTTTGTAATGTTTTCAGCAAAAGTTAACTATTCTTTATTTTCTGTACCCGATGTAACTACTTCTTTTTCTTTAATAAAACTCTACTTATAAAAGAAGTGTTATTAAATAAAAAAATAAAACTAAGTACGAAAATCAAACTTTAAAATTTGTTGTTCACTACAATTTTAATAATTAAAATAGTATTTCTTATCATGATTTGAATATAATTGATTAATTATCAATAATTATATTTTTTATTAGAATATAATTTGATTTTAATTAATTAACAGTTAAAATAGTATTCATTATTAGAATATGATTTGAATTTCATTAATAATAATTAAAATAATATTTTATATTAAAATATGATTTGAATTTAATTAATTAATTAAAAAAATTACATAGAAACAAATTTTTATATTAGAGTACGGTTTAAATTTAATTAATTAATTAATATAAACAATTATATAAATAGATTTTATAGACCCGCCAAATAACTCATTCCTATATATCTATATATGCTGTCACAATAATTAGATGTTTTATTTTTAATTTTGTAAATAAAAAGGGAGAGAAAGAGAGGGAGACATAACATCAACAACCCGTTGATGGTGGTTAGGATTAATAAGACTTTTTAAACAAAATAAACATTGACTAATTTGTTGCATACGTTTACCTAAAAACATCCTTGAAATTCCATAAAAAGCTACACCAACATTAAGTCCAATTTGTTAGAATTATACCATAATTAATTTTATACGTGTGGGCTAAATATGTAATTAAGATATATGGTAGTCAAATTTAATTAGTCGATTAAATTGGTGATCAAATTAGGAATATCGACGATAAAGGTGTCAAACCCTCATAGGAATTAAAGTGTAGAGACCAATTAGGGTTTCTATTTTGTTCAAGGATCAAAATAGAATTTAGTCTTAAAATAAAATAAATACATGGTTTTTGTCTCTGGGAAAAAATAACGTCAAAATAGAACTTACATTCCTTGAGTAAGCTTCCGCTAATCTGATTGTGTAACCTCTGAAAACTCACAAACCAACGATTTTTCATCGCATTCAGGATCAACAAAAGATGATACTGGGTACACAACTCTAATCTATGCAATTTATTGAATAATCTCATAATCTTGCATGTTCAAGGGTTTAAGAATTAGACATATCCCTCTTTCAATTGGTATCAGAGCCCCGTATGCTAGGTTGCTAGATTTTCTAAATGGAAATTTTTGTTTGATTATGGAAAATGAATTTTTTTTTGTCAATTTTTTCGAAATTAATTTTGATTAATTTGATCAATATTTGAATTTAAAAACAATTAAATTAAGTTTCTCTTCTTTGAAGGACATGAAGAACAATTTCAGGTTAATCAATTTTGTGTTTTTGATTGATATTTTGTGGCATGGTTGGCATAAGGGAGGATTGAATCCTTAATTGTGGCCGCCAGTGAGAGGGAATGATAGAGAAAAATGGCGGAGGACCAAGTTTTGGTCACTGAAATTTCAGATTTAAATAGTAATTTGTTTTTCGCAATTCTCTGGCGTTTTGTTGTCATTCACTGACATTTATGGTGAGCGATGGTGGCACTCGAATGGAAAAACCTTATGATGGTCAACAACGACGGCGGTGATGATGGATTCAAGTTAGAATTCGAGGGTGGCAATTAAAGCATACTGTGTTTCTGGTGTTTGTGCGAGGAGGAAGGAGGGAAAATTCCTATTTTGGTCCTTCTTTTTCTAGCCTAATCTTCTTTGGCCCTCCAAGCTTTTGGACTTCACATTTTGGCCTTAATGAAACGCCACTATTTTGAGGCAGGCTAGCATGCATTTCTAGGCAGATAAACAAGCTGGGCTCGCATGGTTCTGGGCCTTATTTCTGGCCCATGCACCTTGGGCTGGTCTGCTTGGTTAATTACCCTTTAACCCTTAAAGTCTTTGTAATTCCTATTTAAGCCCATAAATTTCACTTTTAATTAAGTTTAACCCACAAAACTGATAATTTATTTAATTTTTAGCCCAAGTTTTTATGTTAAATCTGATTATGCCCCAAATTTTTTGGTTTTATTATTTTTGCAATTTATTCACTAAATTAGGTTTATTAGGGACAAAATTGTAATTTTGAGGGCAACTTATTTGATTATATCTGATGCTTGGAAAATAATTTTTTAATTGGAATATAATTGCGATATTGGGAAACTTATTTTGCTGAAATAAGTTTAAATTGTGGTTTTTTTGTCCTGATTATGTCTGATATTTTTAATAATGATTGATTTTAGGCAATAAGTTGCTAAAGTAACCTTTGTTGTCTAAATTAATTTATTTGAGATATTAGATAGGTGTATTAATATTCGTTGTGGGGTAAACCGATATAAAGGAAGGTCGATATCTGGCTAAATTGAGAATACACGTGTGGTTATAAATATGTGACAATTATTGAATATTCTATCAGTGTGGATAATAAATTGGCCTAAAGGAAGGTTCATTATTTTATAGGATTGAATTTTTGTTATTTGATTACTGCGTTGAGATAATTTTCAGTATTTGATTACTGCGTTGAGATGCCAATTGCAGTTAATATTTTATGTCCAAAGATGATAATATTAATGTTGTACCAGTATCTTGTTTTCCATTATTTGAACTCTATTATTTTTTTTTTCATTTATTTTATGGATTGTGAGCTTATGTTATTTTGTTTAATTTTTCTGTGAATTTAGTTAGCATGCCATATATAACCCTAATTTTGTTCTTATACTTGAGGGATCTGATTTCAGTTCCTAGAAATCAAATATGATGATATATCTGGGTTGTCTGGACTTGGACCTGACGTTCAAGGTGGACGAACTCGCTCATCCTACTGAAGAAAGGACTGATGCTTAGTGGGTTTGTTAAATAAACTAGGAACATTCTAACCGCTTGGGTCTTATGATTTTATAGCAGGAATCTCAGAGTATGTTTGGGGAGCTATTTTATTTGAGGAAAGTAATGCTTGAAACTATTTGCTGAGCTACAGAAGGTCTATTTCAAGAATGACAAGGTCAAAGTGGGGACGCTTTTGGTGAAACCCACCTCCATGAAGTATGCAGTGGTAGTGTAGGAGAGTATATATTGAGCAGGTTACATATAGCCATAAGGCAAAAGGTCTTGGATTTGGTGTTACCAGATGACCTATTAGTCCATCTAGCTTTGAACTCTTTTCCTGTACAGTATGGGCAGATTAGGACTTTATATAACTACTAACTGAACAAATGGACTCTTAATGAGCTCATTGCTCATTGTGTGGATAATGAAGAGAAGTTGTTGGCTACTAAGAAGGAAAGTGCTCATTTGGTGTCCTCAACAGATAAGGGCAAAAACAAGAAAAGAAAGAAGACTACTGAGAGTAAGACTGCTGTTAAGGGTCCTGTAAAGAATAAGCCTAAGAAATCAAAATGCTTCTTTTGTAGCAAGTCTAGAAACATAAAGAAGTACTGTGACAAATATGCCATATGACATGTCAAGAAGGGTAAGTACCTTGTTTTAGTTTGTTCTACAGTTAATTTAACTTCATCTCCAAGAAACACTTATTGAATAGATTCTAATGTTATCGCTCACATAAATTTTTCATTGCACGGTTGCATGAGCTACCAAAAGCTAACTAATGGTGAGAGATACGTCTATATAGGTACTGGTGAATTGGTAAAAGTAAAAGCTATAGGACATATTAGATTATGTTTGAGGACTGGTTATTTTTTTGATCTTGTAGATACTTTGGTTATTCCAACATTTAGACAAAATGATATCTATTTCTCATTTGGAAAAATGAGGATTTACTTATTCATTTGGAAATAATTCATTTACTTTATCTTTGGATTCAAAATTTTTTGGTACAAGTTTCTTGAATGCTTTTGATAATCTATATATGTTGGATATTGATACTTCTTATAATGAAACCTTATAAGTTAGTACTATAGATACTAAAATGAGGTTCAATATGGATAACTCAATTAAACTTTGGCACTAGTTGTAACACCTCTAACTGTACTCTTATGTCATAAAACATGCCATTTTTTTCTAAACATAACATGTTGCTATCTCTTTTCAAACCTGTTAACATCTTTAACATATCCAAAACATACATTAACATGTCGTTCATATCATACATGTATAGCATATAACATCTCTTCTCTATTACCTTTACTTCTGTTTAAGCATTCTCTTCTCCACACTGGTAAGCTCACTTAAACATATATACTTTACATATATAAAAAACATGGATACAACCAACTGTTTATCCAAAAGGCCATATAAACATATGAACATATATTTAGATGCCAAAATCATATAATTATGCTTACATCACAAAGCATAAACAAAAATTATGTGCAACATGTACAAATGACGTGTGAGAGGGAGAGAGGCTTAGGCTTCAGCTGTACTGACCTGAGCATAGACGAGTGAAGCGTCAGTTTTTCACTCGGACTGTTGACCTGAAACATATATTGCGATTTTGATGAGTCGCATACTCAGCAAGTGTAAACCACATTTATATAAAGCCAACATATAAGGCAATTTATTCAAAGCTTAACAATAAGCAGTGAATTCAAGTCATATTTATCATATATGATCATCTCTATAGCATACTATGTAAAATGACATGTCTTTCTGTTCTTTAGTTGTGATTTATCGACCAAGTGTTGCCCTAGGAATTTCACCTCAAAAGGTTCTCTGACTGGATCCAGTAAACATGTAAGACCCGGAATACCGTCGGTCATAGGGATCCGAAGATTAACCTTTCTCTGTAAGATCCGAAGATCACTCTGTAGCATATAGGATCCGTAGGTCTTTCTATATCATATAGACCCGTAGGCCTCTCTGTAGAAACCCGTAGGTTTACTCTTGCAAACACTGGCTACGATAATCACAACGCCTGTAATTAAGTCCTATGGAAATGCATTTATGAAATATACATTTCATAGCAATATCTCTCATATAATCATGTGACCGTGCTCCAGTATCGGTTATAGGAATATATAGATATTCAATATCAAATCAAATAACTCAACTAGTCGGATTTCAGTACCGACTCAGGAAACACAAACAATGCAATTCATATATCATATATCTCTAGTTGATCGGGCTTCATTACCGGTCCAAACAATTCAATATAACTATAACATTTCAATTTTCATATATCACAGTTGACCGGGCTTCATTACCGGTCCAAACAATTCATATAAAGCATTTTTAGCAATATCACATATACATCTCTATACATGTAAGTAAGTGGATTTAACACTTACCTCTCTGCAGTGAGCTCGGTTGGGCCTCGGGTTACTTTCCCCGTGCCGCTCGCGAACTCGATGCTCCTATAATGCATAACATAGCAACTATGTTCAATAATCAAATCAAGACTCCATATACGCTATGATGCATGCTTTAATATTTAATTCTCTGATTTAATTGAGTTTTAATTACGATCTGTATAATTTTCTATGATTTAAAACTCAATCTCTAAAAATCTCTGCTTTCAAATCATTTAATATTATATTAAAAATAATTAACAATCTCTATTTATCATATAATAATTATAATTAATCATAATTATAATTATTAAAACCATTTATAAACTTTAAATAAACTCTTCAATTCTTTAAAATCAATTCATAATTAAAAATCTCTAATAAAACATTTAATCTCTAATTTTTCAGGCTTAAAACGGTCTTAAAATAAATTTCTGACATCAAAAACGAATTCAGGACGTCGAAATTAGGCTGGAAGAGTCAAAATATAATTTATAAAAGTCTATGGGTAAAAAATATAAACATTTAAAAGTTCAGGGGCCAATCTGTAATTAAAAATATTTACAAAATTGCCCAGAAGGGCTAAAATGTAAACGGAAATAAAGTTCAGGGCCCAAAACAACATTTTTACCAAAATTAGGTGTCAGGCGCGTAAACTGCCCCAAAACGCAGGCCTTCAGCGCGTTTTGGTCGCTGCCTTAACTCCCAAAACGCGGCCCTTCTCTGCGTTTAAAACGCGTCTCTTATGACCAAAACGACAAAGCCCCCTGTCATTTTGATCTTCTTCTACTTCCCTCATTCTATTTTCCAGCCGAAAACCCTAGCTCCCAAGCCAACTTCCAGGCGACCGTATGTCTACCTCCGGTGGCTTTCCGGCGAGCTACGACCACCGTTCTCTTCCTCTACACACCCTCTAGCTAACCATCAGAGCCAAATTCCCAGAAGCCCTCTAGATTAAAAGATATGAGTCCTCAAAGTTGGCTCCTCACTCTATTTTTCACTCAAAACTAGAAACTGCCTATTTTTTTCCCAACTTCCGACGATCGTTACGACCACCTCCGGTGGCCTTCCAGTGATCTAAGACTACCAAACTCTTCTCCTACATACCCTCTATCAATCCATCGAATCCAAACTCTCCTATGCACTATAGATTAAAAGATATAGGGCCTCAAAGTAGCTACCCTGAAACTGCCAAACCTAGAGTTTTATACCCAAATTTTCGTTTTTCTCTCTCCTTCACTAACCAGCCTCTCTCTTCACTATCTAACCTTTCTACTCACTTAATAAATATCCCAGAAGCCTAAACAAAGTAGTGGATTCAAGCTTTTTGCACAAATTTCTCTCTTCTCTCTTTCTTTCTTTTCTTTTCTTTCTCTATTTCTTTCTCTCTTTCACGTTTCTATTTCTGTCTCTTCTTATCCAACAGCCTCTCACCTCTTGCACCTGTTCACTATTGCCTAAAAAATCATTCCAGCACACTTCTCTTTACAGCAGTAGCTTCACTATACACAAATAAACTTACTTTACCCTTTTTCACGAACTTAATCCTTAAGTAAAAATATTTCATTTCTCTTTCTTTGATTTTCTCTAATTCCAGCCACCAATTGAGTCCACACCAGCTTAAAATTCATTTTATATGTCAAAATAATTAGTATAACACGTGTATGAAATTTCATAAAAATCGGAATCCAAAAATTTGTCGCGGTTCGATCGGTGCCCTAAACTGAGTCCGAAACCTCGACGATTTTCACGGAACAGAAACCGTACGACGTCATTGTTAAATCTTGTCCCAAAAGTCTTTAAATCATATTCTTAAACATATAAAATCATATCAAAATCATTTACTTTAAAATATTGCTCGTTTCCGACATTTTTCGGCCGCATGAGCCAAAAACCCTAATTGGCTCAGTTTATGTCTTTCAACGATAAATGAACTTAAAACATATTTTGTTTAGCATCTCTAATTCATATATTACCATTTCCGAATCATATAATTCATGTTCATGTTATATTTCATATCAAACTATAATGCATTTTAATTAAAAATGCACAAAATACATGTAATGACGTCAAAATGACATAGGGTTTAGGTCTGTGGTGTTACACTAGTGTTTGGGTCATATATCCAAATCTAGATCGGAATGTCTTGTGTCCAATGGTTTCTTAAATTCACTTGATTTCATAGATTTAGAGTCCTATGTTGAGTGTATTGAAGGAAAATAGACTAAACAAAAGAGAATAGATGCAAACAGGTCATCCAACATCATAGAATTGATACATACAGACATTTGAAGTCCATTCCCTACAGCTACTAGGAATAGCCAAAGATATTTTTTTATCATTCATAGAAGATTAATCATGTTATGGGTACCTATATCTCATTTATTAGAAATCAGAGTTTTTGGATGTTTTTAAATCTTATAAGGCTGAAGCTGAAAACCAACTCAGAAAGAAGATAAAATTTGTTAGTTCTGATCGTGATAGTGAGTATTATATAGATAGGACGGTTCTGGTGAACAACATCCAGGACCTTTTACTATTTTCCTACAAGATTGTTGTTGACGCTCAATTTGTGTACCCCCAAAATTATCTAAGGATAATAAAAGCTTCGAATCCGGAATCGTCGCAATTCCTTTTCGGTTCGCTCTTCCCTCTTTTCCTAAAATATTTTTCTAATATGATTAATCCTTTTTGTGTTTAAACGAATTCTCAAAAATTCCCTTCTAGTTGCAAAAATATTTTTATATGCGTTGATGTATTTTATTTTC
>CANUEY010346135.1:0-27933 GCA_948099555.1 Croton setiger
CTCTAACTTTTGAAATATTATACTCTCAGGTCCTTCCATCCAATTTTGCCGTTAGTCAACGAAAAAGTCAACGTTTTTTTTCAAAATGACCAAATTACCCTTTGGTTTATTTGAATCGAACCATGGTTTATTTGAATCGAATCTGTGGGTCCCACTCACTATAAAAATAAAAAGATGACTTTAGTGAGATTCAAAACCATTGACCTTTTATATTTAAAGCAACATGTTAACCAACTGCACCAAACCACTTTAGTGTCTTATTTTGACGTGATAATATTTTATTGTAAAAGGACAACCTTTCACATTTTATCACTATAGCAATTATTTATTACTTCAATTAATATTTTATTAAATAATTACATATTTATATTTTAATCATCCTACACAAGTCTGAAAATTAGAAGTGAAAATTTAACTTTTCCGAAAAATTAAAAAGAGTTTACAAAAAATTTAGTGTTTATTTTGAGAAATTAACAAAAATTAGAAAACTCATACTTTTATTTGGATAAATTAACAAAAATTAGAAAACTCATATTTTTTTAGGGGTAATGAAATATTTATTGTGAGACCCGATGATACAATTTCCAAAATAGAGGGACCTCAGAGTACATTAGGCTAAACCTCAGGGACCCCGATGATACGATTTTTAAAATAGAGAGACCTCAGAGTACATTAAACCAACCCTAAACTCAAAAATAATTACCCCTAAAAAATATGAGTTTTCTAATTTTTGTTAATTAATCCAAATAAAAGTATGAGTTTTCTAATTTTTGTTAATTTCTCAAAATAAACACTAAATTTTTTGTAAACTCTTTTTAATTTTTCGGAAAAGTTAAATTTTCCCTTCTAATTTTCAGACTTGTGTAGGATGATTAAAATATAAATATGTAATTATTTAATAAAATATTAACTGAAATAATAAATAATTGCTATAATGATAAAATGTGAATGGTTGTGCTTTTACAATAAAATATTATCATGTCAAAATAAGACATTAAAGTGGTTTGGTACAGTTGATTAACATGTTGTTTTATATATAAAAGGTCAAGGGTTCGAATCTCACTAAAGTCATCTTTTTATTTTTATAGTGAGTGGGACCCACAGGTTCGATTCAAATAAACCAAATGGTAATTTGGTCATTTTGAAAAAAAAACATTGACTTTTTCGTTGACTAACGGCAGAATTGGATGGAAGGACCTGAGAGTATAATATTTCAAAAGATAGGGACCCGATGATATAATTTCCAAAATAGAGGGACCTACGAGTTCGTTGCGCCAAACCACAGGGACCCGAAAGTAATTACCCTTAAATAAAGGTACAATAGGAAGGATCACTCATCTAATCAAACAACTTTTATGTAACTGAGCTAAGTCTCCTCTTTTGGATTAAATGAGAAACAATATTGTTGTTTTTGACAAGAATCACAATAGAGTGAATAAATGAGGTAATGGACCACCACGTTTTCAACCCCAAACCTATATATTTATTCCATGTCTCTCTCATCTTCAACGTACTATTTTATGCTCGATATTATCAAGCTTTGAGTACATTACCTATGCCACCAAACATCAAACCCATATCCCAATTTTCTCATTAATTGTAAAAACCACAGCTGGCCCAACTCTCCTATCAAACAGGTGCACATTAGTGCCTATGTGGACCAATCATATTTACCCAATTTACTCAACTTGCCCTTCTGCACAGGGAAACCTACATATATTCATAACCTTGAATATGACCAAACATAATATATCATCTATATTTTAATTTTTATTTTGACAAAAAGAATTATGTTATCAAAATGACAAAAACCAAACGCGTCTTAGTTTCTTGACACTTGGTTATGTAAGGGTCAACTTTTCTTTATAGCCAGATAATTTTTCACAAAATAAGGCAAAAATAATAATTCAAAAAATAGAAAGAAAAGATTCAAGAAGCATCTTTATTGGCAGAATGTGGCAGTTGGACCTGATACTGCATATATCTAGCTAGTGTGCAGACTGTATAATCAAATTATTATAAGTTTGTGGTTACTTTGTCCATAAAATATAACACAAATTTATTAATAACTAATAATCTATTTATAGTTATAAAATTTGAGGAAAAAAAACAATAATTAGAATAGTTAATTTTTTAAGTTGCCATATTATTCTACAATATGTGATTGAAACTATCTTTTTTCTCTTTTGAGAGGAAAAAAAATCCTTTTCAATATATGCCAAATTTTGAAATATGCTTAGGGTAATTCAGAAATTTTAATAGTAGTATTTATAAAGTTGTTGGTAGGAAATTAAAAAAATTGTTGGATTAATAAAAAGTAGTTGATTTGTATTTAACATCTAAACCAAACATATTTACAGAGAATTTAAGACAGTTTCTAACAATCAATGATTCCAATAAATATTTCATAAAAAATAATAAATACATTAAATATCACCTTAATGATATTATTCCTCACAAATATGAAAAATAATACTACGTATTTTCAGTTTACAATTTATTAAGAAAATATTATTAGGATATTGCTAACAAAATTTGTTAAAAACTAAGGCATAGACATGTTTTTTTTTTTTTTTTTAGAAGGCATAGATATGATTTTGTGAACTAATAAAAATCTCTCTTTGTCAAACAAATTAGTCCTTTCGTGAAAAGAAAAAAGTCAAAGGCAGTCAAATTATTTTTAAGTATATAAATGTGTAAAAATATTACAGTGAGTTAATATTAAACGTTTTTAATTAAAGATTTTGTAATTTTTGTAGTACCAAAAAGCGATCTAGATACTGTTAGGATGATTAAAGTATAAAATTATCCAAAAATTACATACAATCTACAATTAACAAATATACATTCTTTAATCTGTTAAGTATGAGCAATGAGCAATCACTATTAATTATCACAAACACTCTCAATTAACACAACTAGACAAATGAAAGAAGCTGTAAGAATAGCAATCAATTATTACACGTTTTAATTTAAGAATTTAATAATTGTTCAATTAAAAAGGTCCTAATGATGTATTTGGAACATTAGAAAATTAAAGATGAATTGAATTAATCAAATTTGCATAGCAATCAACACGTTTCTTATCTAAATGATTAATACACATAAATGTTTTTGAATAGTAAAATTGTCTCTTTCTACAGATTCATACTCTTAGATACGTGGAATAGGTAATTTCAAGATTATCCTACACAATAAATTTTATATGTGGCAGGTAATAGGAAAGTGTTTACTAGGACCCATATATTGAGCGTCTTCCAGGGTCAAACAATGTTTTAGAGCATATTTGATCTAATTATTAACTAATTTATATGTATAGTTACAGGGTATGTTTAAAAAAATTGTATAGTTACATGAGAATCGTTTAGAATTTTAGCTTTAACCACTAGATAATTATTGTCAATTACGAGTCATTTTTATTATTATTTAATAATTGATATGATCTCTTTAAATATATTAAGTCAGTTAGATGTGTTTTTTATTTATTTATAATAATCATAAAGTGATTTGGCCGACGATTAGGTAAGTGGTTAAAATTTTTTATTGGTTGTAGCTGAGAGTCATAATACCTGGCTGTAATACTCTCTTTTTATGTGGATCAAGTTTTACCTGCGCTCATCACTATTGATGGTTTCAATAATGAAAATGCTTATTAAGTAGAATTATAAACAAAAATAATGTATACAGTAAATGGTAATTTTAGTATGACTAATTATTAGATTGAAATAAATAAAAAGTCTTCATCAAAACATTATTATTTGAATATAAAATAGAGGAAAATACGCCACGTCCACTTGAATTCAACTTATTAAATTATGCTTTTGTAAAATTGAGTTTTGAGTGGTTTGTAAATGGCTTAAAAAAAAAAAAGAAATGAGATATTAGATCACATGTCTATGGACAAAAATATCCATCAAATATGTTTATTATTACATGCAATTTTATTTGAGGGTGTGAAAGAAGCAACCCAAGGATTTTCATATTACAGATTTTTAAAATCTAAGGTGGTTGAGTATGTAGATTACCCACTCAAAAATAACGAAATTAATTTAAATCTTTTTTCATTTAAAATTTTTCAGCTGTTAAATCACTAATAAACTAGATTAATGAAGGTCACTTAATTATAAAGAGCAGCCAAGCCTTACAAACGATCCAAGACAAACATATATGAACAAAACCATTTGTTTATATATTGTTCAATATTATTATATTATTTAATAATATCTTTAATAAAGAAATAATCCATAAATTAATTAAAACGTCTACTAAGTGTACTTCATGCCAGTTTTGCTAACGTCATACAAGTTTCACAAGTCTTGTCTCTATAATAACTTGTAAGTCATAAAATATAAGTAGGCAATTATATAAGACAATTAAGGATAGTAGTTGCCTAATATATCTTTCGGTTGTTACAGGGATCTAGTCCTATTTATGCTTCATTGACTTTCCACTTTATTAAATTCAATGCCGTGGCTTAGGTATATTTGTTTTTGAACCGCCTGCTACACAAATTAAATAGGGCTGAGGAAATTAGTTCCAATTGAACAGATTGATAAAACAGTCGGTAAATATTATATCTGTTCCAGATAAAAGTTTTATTTGCCATTTTGGAAAATAATAAAAAATCTTATGATCACAACATTTATAAGTAAAAATAAAAAAACTCAACAATATTGAGAATATGTGGGAAGTGGTGGGTTGAGTAGGGAAGTTGGCTTCAAAATTCAAATTGGAAAACTTAACAAAACTTGCTTTTTACACAACAGTCATCCAATTTCAATCTGCTATATGTACAACACAACCTTCATTATTATGTCTTATGATGAATGATATTAAGAGTGTGTAAAAGTCATTATAATTAATTGGGATCAAAATCATAGAGTGATCAAATAATCATGAACCAAACATTAACTATAATTATAAACAATTATGCCTTTAATTGTATCTTAAATTGGATAATTATCACATAGGAAAGCATAATAGATTACTAACCTTGTGCGGAATAATAGTTTTTCTCCTTCAATCCTTCTTTCTATGACGCTAATTAGATGGAGTTGCTAGATTATCTTTAACGTCGAGAAACAACTAATTATATACATTGTAAAGTTTTAATCTAGTACCTCCATAATTGGCTTAAAATATGGCCCAAACATCAAGTCCATATTTCTTACATAGTTGAGTTTTTAATTCAATAGGTGATAACAGTTGAAACTCAATTATATATATAGTTGAATGTATATATATACAATTGTAAATAAGTGAATAAGGGAGAATATTTCTACTTAAAATATCCCTATTAAAATAACTATTGTAATAATAATTTTTATAATAAGCCTGTTTAAATGAAAACTAATAATAGTAACACTAAAATAATTAGATGGATTGGAAAATTCCATCAAAAGAATTTAACAATAAAACACTTACAAAAATAAAGTTTTCAAACACATTGTGATTTATTATTATTATTAACGTGCACATACTTTTCTGTATTTGGGTGGTCTAACACTTTATGTCAAATTAGGATAATTTTTTTTTTTCTTTTAATGGATTGGAGGAAAAAAAACATTACTTCATTTGTAGCCTATCATCTCTCTCTTACTTCTTAGGACATTTTTAACAAATTATATATGGTATTCTTAATAAAAATCATCGTTTAATTGCATAAACATTAAATAAAAGTTAGAGAAATAAATAAAAGATTATTTGCTTGCTAAAAAAATTATATATAAACATTATAGAAATTAAATTAAAACCATTTGAATAATTAAATTTTTGGAACTTGTAATTGTTGGTATACATAATTTAAGGTGATGCAAATAATTAAAAGAAAAAATATAAATTAAATAAAAGAAGAATAAATTGATTGAATATTTTCATTTTGGATTTAATTTTTATGACAATATTGTAAACTTCGGTTTCACAGCATTGACGAGGTATTAAAGACCGTACCAGATGTCGACTGGGATATATATATATATATATATATATTTATTTATTTATTTGATATTAAATATAAATGATAAAATTGAAAATTAAAGATTTAATAAATATATTTAAAATTATATTTGTAAAAAATTATTATTTAAAATTATTTTATCATTATAAATTATAATTTAAATTTTACTAAGATAAATAAATAAATTAATGAATAATGTAATTAAAATTATATTTTTTATTAAAGTAGAATTTGAATTATAAATATGAATGAAAATAATAAATATTTTTTTTATTCTCTACGAGATTTGATACTATTTATTGTTATTGTTATACTATTATAATAATCTAAATTTCAACGTATAAAATAATTAAAGAAGTAGCTAAATGCATTGTTAATTGTTAATTGTTAATTTGGAGACAGTTAAATTAAAAAAAAAGATGACAGTTGTAGTATTTATCTCCTATAAAAAGTCCATTATTTAGGAATTTTGATTCACTATTTTTCGAATGCTGCCTGGAAACGATTCTATTTGCGTAGATATCTTAATTGTTTTGTTGAGAAAAATGATTGGATAATCCTAAAATAAATGAGTGGATTTGGAATTAAGCAAGTAATTTACTATATTACACATCCAATAACACAGCAGTAAAAAACGGGGGTCAATTTTGCTAGTATTATACGGAACCTGTCGCCATTAACGCGGCGGGTCCGCCGTCAGATCCACCCCTCCTTTCCGAGGGGCATAACTGTAAGAACATATAAAATCCACGCCCATACTCTTATCCTATACCAGACAAATCCTAACTAGAACTCTCTTTATAAAAACCATCATTCCTACCCCTTACCTCCACCCGCACTCCCCCTCCTCTCGCTGCCGTCACGTAAATGATGCCGTGAAATTTTGAACCTCGCTGGGAGAAGATATTTTCGGTTCTCTTTTCTCTTAATTTTGATCCAGTTTTGTTCCTTTTCTGTATTTGTATATATTGACTTCAACATGAAGTTCTTTCTGGACTTCATGTCCTGTTGCGGCCCCACCGGCGGTGAAGGATATCGGAGGGATATGCCTGAATCGAACGGGCGGCGATGGGAGGAGACCCGAGCGCTGGTGATAACGACAAGGAGGAGCAGGAGGAGAAAGAGAAGTATTACATCACCGTCGGGCACTGCAGCGGCCGATTGGAAGCCAACGTTATGCTCGATATCGGAAGATAACGTGGTGATGGCGGGAGAGAGAGGAGAAAGGGCGGTGAAGAGGAAGGGTAGCAGCGGTACTAGTGGTGGTGGTGCGCCCCGTAATGCGGCTAGTATTGGTAACTACAATGAAGATTATAGGTAACCGTTATTTTCATTCTTTATTCGGTTCCGTTTCATTCGATAATTTGAATAAGGAAAAAAAAATACAAAAAAATTTGTTGTTTGGTTACAGGAGTAGCAATCAGTTCACAGCAATTCCAACATTCTCTGCAACTCCGTTCATGATTTAGAGGGCGCTTCGATTTGATTTAATTGGTTCTTGCTGCTCATATCTAACTCTCCGATGGAATTACTCATTCTATCGATTATATTTTGAATCTTTTTTTTAAAAAAAAAAAGAATTTGCTGCAATACGATGAAGACATGAAATCATTAGCAGTTTAAATTAATTTGCCAGAAAAAAAAAAAAGAATTCAAAGCTTTGTTTGGTGTATCGATTATGTGATGTAAATATGTAAATTTAGGCAAATAAAAAATTCTTGTGAAAGAGGCAAAGCGCAGTGTATGGGTGGTGCTACTTTTAAACCTTTAATATACAAAATATTTTTGGGAAGTTTTTGTAATCCACATAATGTTTGTGTTGTTGAGTGCATTTTTTCTTCATTTTTTTCCCTTAAATCACAAGAATTCGGCATAATAAATAAATAAATATTTCTTAATTTAGTTAGAAAAGAAGTGGCAGCTTTCAAATATAATAGGCAACCGCATGGCAGAAGATGGAAACGCAGACATGGTGCATTATTGATAAGAAACAACAGGTGTTTCGTATATCAACATTCTGGAGTCAGTAATTTTCAATAATTTTTGCATCCTATGTGAAAATTATGCTTATGTTTTTTTATTTATTTATTTATTTTATTATGAATTGAAATCTTTAGATGAAATCTAATATGTTTTATTGTTTGATTACTTTCTTTCTTTCTATAATAAATGTTGATTGATTCCATTGACAAATTGTAGTTTCCATCACGTGATTTGCAAAGCGGACTAGGATTTATTCCCTTTATTGCAAAGAATTCGAAATCATCAACTCATTTTTCTATTGATTATTCCCTTTAAGCTATTGAAAATGTTGGGTTTAGCTTGCAAGCATTAATCACTTTTTTTCCTCTCTATTTCCATTTTTTGCGATCTTCATAATAAATTTAATTTGGTATTATTATTATGCTTTGTGCATTATTTTTATCAAACTTTAATTTTTGGTAGTTTATTATTTTTTTATCAGCAAAATAATATTTTCTTTTGTCAATTTTTTAATATCCATGAATAAAAACTTAACAAACTCAGATATTCTAAATCCAAACCAGAAAATCTTTTTCTGAACATACCTGATCTGACCTAACCCAAAAATGTTATTAAAAAAATCTGAAAAACCTCAACTTAAAGAAAAAAAAATATTAGAAAGAAATAAGTGGGTATAAGATTTATGTTGAGGGGAGGGAAAAAGAAAACTTGTGCTGCATCCACACCTTTTCTAGCAAAAAAATCAGCAAGTCAGTTCCTTTCTCTGTTAATGAGTGTGAAACTAACCAGTGGCAAAGAATACAAGATATAATCTAAGTTGTTAAAATTTTCCCACCAAGGCCAAGGTCTGTTTGAAACCCATGATGCTGTATTTTTTTGAGTCATATTCAATAAAAAGAGGATAAAATCGAAATTGAGATTCATTATAACTCTGTAATGCAAAGAGTATGGCCCAGAATTCTGCTTCATTTGAGTCCAGAATACCAGCCTTCTTGTAAAAGATGCATAAAATAGAACTTCACCTTCACCGCTTCTAAGTCCAAAAGAAAAATTCTCCAAAATCCAAAGACAAATCCTAAAAATAGCTTGAAAAAATAGGTGAAAAATTGGGAATTATGCGTAGTGATATCTTCTCATCATCCTCTTTTGACGGAGATAATTTTAAATTTCAATTACGGGGTGCCAGCTCTTCTAGTGATACCCTAAGCATTCGTGAACCTCAACTTGGTAAAGAAACCCAAAATGAGGAAGATTGAACTTTTTTTTCTATGTTGTTGTTTTTTTTTTTTTACTTTTAAGTGCCTTTTAATTTTGTTTGTATTGATGTGAATTCTGTAACTGTTTTATCATTAATACAATTTTTTTTATCTTTTTGTAAAAAGGGAAGAAATATTTGTGTTGTGATTGTGTTTTGGTTTTGATCATTTGATTATCTACTAAATGAATCTACATAAGCATGAACTAATTTTTTTAAGTGGGAGTTTAAATCAAAACACTTCAAAACGAATCTTAAGTATTTTCACATATAAGTTTGATTTTAATTTTAAATTTAAGATTTTTACATTTTTGGACAATTTGAAAAGGAGTTATGCTAAACTTGTAAAATTACTTATCTTCAAACATTCTTGTTGCCTTAACACTTTAAATTTTTATCATCACAACTTAAGTGTTTGTTAAAAAAACAAAAAGGGGAGATTGTTATGCAAATATCCCTAGATTTTAAATTTTTGACAAACTAACTTCAATTGTAATCTACTAATATTTATTTAAGTGTTCAAGTGTTATTTCAACAAGAAAAATTGAAGCAAAAAATGAGTCTATGTCCAAAAAGTCAAGTTATGAAGAAAACAGAGCAATGTAGCGCATGTTATCCAACTGTTGTACACACTACTTATTGCAAAGTCATAGGCAGATGACGATGATCAACCTTCTCTCGCTACCAACTCAGTCTGGCAAGCTACCTAGGCTTCGCGTACGCTACCCCTAGTGTCTTGCACCCGAATCATGCAAGCTAGAAGTCCAAAATATTTTGGGCATGCAACTCGAGCTCTACACCATGTTTGGCTCGCGACCTTCAAGAATTAAAGACATCTAAAAATTGGGCATATGTCGCGTATGCTACATCAACTATCTCACACCCAATATTACTTCAACTTCCCAATGGCTAATGTATTAAATGTTGCTGACACCATTCAAAAGTATGTTAAAATAGCCGTTAGAAGATTTCAGTGAGAGGTCGCACACACTACATCTTGGTCTCACACGCGACCTGTGGGATAGACTAAAAACTCCACCTTTCAAGGGTCCAATAGCTAGAAGAGTTGTTGTGGGTATAAATATCCCTCTTTTTTGCCATAAAGAGGTTACAAAACTATCCATTTATTACAATTAATTGTCCAACAACCTTTTAAGTGTTTTCTTTTTCTTAATTAATTCTTTGTGTTTACGTTGTTGAGTGAGCCTTAAAACTCATTTATTGTAATTATGACTTGTAAAAATTTGTGAGTTAGCTTTGAAAACTCTACATTTAGTGGAAGCTTAGAAAACACTATTGTAATCAAGTTGTTTTGGTTAGTGGAACCCAATTCTTAAGGAAATTAGAGAAGTGAATGTATGATGAATTAATATTTGAACCACTATAAATTTCTTCTTCAACTAATTCACCCCCTCTTAGTATTTTGTCAACAAATTTGATAAAAACATAAAAACATTTTGTAATGCACCCACATTGTTCAAATTCACTTTCTACGTATACATTAGCATTTCAATTTCTAGGGTTTCAGTTTAATAGTCATTTATACATCAATTTGAAACAAGTACTACCAGTTTCAAATCCCTTATACTATTTTATATTAAAACCCTAAACCCAAAACAACAGCATACAAACTGGTATGTCAATTTTTTTAATTCAAAAATTAATGAAAAAATAACTGTTACAAATGATAATGTACAGGAACATCACCTTCAATTGGTTCAACCACCGCTGCCGCATTCTTAAAATTTGGATTCATGCCCTTAGGACCACTAGCCTTGAGATTCAACTGAAAAGGAAATTTTTTAACGGACAAAAACAAACTCAGTTTTAGACAAAGTGAGTTTGGAAGCTTTATGCCCCTTATCTCTCGATATACAACTATTTAGAATGAGATGCTTTAGTCTCTGAAGTAAAACGACAATGTTTTGCTATGTTAAAAGGCCCAATGAATGGTAAGTTAAGGTGTCACGCGATGAATTTCTGTTTAAAAATCACACTCCATTAGAATCGTTAGATAAGAGTCGTATTTTTCACACACAAAATATAGAAGTTTTATAATGTCATTAGTAAAATGAGGGGTCTTAGATCAAAAAATTTTATAGTACAATAAAAATCTAAACAAGTTATAGTATAACTATCTCGAGGATTACTATAAATTTTTTGTTTGATGGAGCAAGACAATTGAACATCTCTTCTAAATAAAATAACAGATATTTCTATAAATATATAATTTTGTAAATTACATGTACATTGTCGATCAAATGAACTTTTAGAGAGATAATAGAAAATTAGTTATTTTTTTCCGATTTCATGTTTGCTTTGTTGTCTTTAAGGATATAATAATATTAGGGGAAAATAGTATATAAAGTTATAAAAAAAAAGAAAAAAATTAATTAAGGACCAAAGTAATATAAAGTTGCGACAAAGTTAAAGAATTTGTTTAGTTGATTTTAAAATTAGTAGGACAGGACTATAAGCGGGGTCGATGCGAAGTCTTGTTGAATGGTGATAAATGACACCATTTAATTTTTGTTTCTTTGTTTTTGGTTTATAAACAGTGTGTAAACACTATGTAAATAGTTATTTTGACAACACTTAATTATTTGTTACAGCAGGCATTAACTATTAGTTAATTATGAGTGAGTTTATAGTACTTATGCTTCTATATATGATGTCACCAAGCAGCAGCAAAATTTTCATGGCTATATATATAAGACTTTATTTATTTTTAAAGGATAAGAATCGTATATGCATCCATTCAAGAAAATGAAGGATCGCTCAAGCGATGATTTTTATCAGCATCAGTTCAACAAACAAGAGCTAACAAGCAATTTGCTGCTTAGTTCTCAAAGACTTGACTCTCAATTAAATGAAATAGAAGATGATAATTGCTAATTTGTTTTTCTTAATAAGACTTAAATTCAATCATCGGCTAACTTAAAAATATTCCTTTCTGCTTAGTTCTCAAAGACTTGGTTCGTTCCTCTTTCTTCTTCTTCTACTTCTATTCCTTTCTTAAATATTATTTTCACTCATTGTTTCCAATTCTATTGAGAGCATTAGGTATTTTTTTTCCTCTTCTCTAATTGGGTTTATGCAATTAATATTCCATCGTCACTCATCTCACTCTCTGTTTCTCTATTGCCGTTGTTCTTGGATTTTCATGTGCAAGGGTTTTAATCAAGCTATAAATTTGAAGGAGATACAACTCAAGTTTCAATAATTTTTTATTTCTTTTGATTTTAGTAACTGATGGTGTTTAATTTCTTAATTTCAATGATTCATTTTTGTTTAACTGAAATTGATTTTAATTTTATTTGATATTTATGTTTAGAATGAAGATTGAGTTACAGTGCTCATCCCCTTAATCTCTATATTGCTTTATTGATTTTTTATTTTTGAGACTAATTATTATTATTATTTGCATGTAATCTAAGTGTTTGTTAAAAGCTCACAATAAGAAACATATATGAAGAGAGGGATGAGTTGTGTTCTCAATCACCACCTAAGAATAGAAATTTTTGTTTTTAATTGTTCATATCTTTACCCAAATAAATTCTGCCAATAATATTGTTTTTCTATTATTATTTAATACAAAAAAATTATAATTTTCAAAAAATATTGTTGCCACCTGTAATGTTCAAATAGAAGTTAAACATAGAAATGTCTAGATAACTAATTAATTATGTGATTATCAACTTTAGCTTAAGTGCTCTTCATACACATATGAGGCCATGTGAATTAAGTATTATTGATATTTGGTAAAAGTAAAATTTATAGTTAAATATGAACTAATTTCAAAGCAGAAACTTGTTCAAATTACTAAAGGATTTGGTTTTAAGTGGCTGAATATAGATTTTCTCATCATCACAATCTGTATTCTCAATAACATCACTGTTATAATACTCTCAAACACTGAGAAGACATTAGTATGATTTTGGATTTTCATTTGATGATGAGAAACCATTTGCTTTTCTTTGATCATTTGATTTATGATTTTAAAGCTATATTCAATTTAAAGTTTAGATTTTGATTTTTTTGAAGATTAGATTTTTGGTGCTTTGGTTGATTTTCAACCAAACTTTGTTCATTAATTTTTTAAATATATAATTTATGGAAGAATTTTTAGTATCTATAGTTTTATGTTTGACTATTTTCTATAGAGGTGTAATAGATAGTGTTTATTGGTTTTGGTACAACAAATTAAAGTTTTAAATTTAATAAATATTATGTAATCTCAGATTAATGTTGACAATGCTAAAGTTTTATCGTATCAATTGAATGTGTTCCCCTATGTGTGTATATAAGTCGACCTATGCATCTTACGGTTAAACTCCTAATTGTTACTAAATTTATTATTTTTTGAAATAGAAAATGAGACTTTTGTCTTAGAGATAGAAGAAGTATTAGGTATAAATGTTTACGCCTAGTAATATCTTTAAATATTTTTACTAAATTATATATATATATTAAATTTAATCCTCTACTCCTTTTCACATCTTATTTTCTAATATTAGAATCTACCTACAAATGTAAAAATATTTTGCACCCATATTTTCAAAAAAATTCATTCATAAATATCATTTTTGAAAGCTGAAAAAAAAAATTAAAAACTTATGAATTGAATTTTTGGTATTGTAAATCTTTAGTATCTTAAAAATTCTTGGTATCGTAAGGAATTAGCATCTTAAAATTCTATATATTTTAGTGGAATTTGCAGATGGATTTCACATATTATACAACAAAAACTAATAACCTTCTCAAATTCTATTAGTACAAGTGAACAAGATTTTTCTTTAAAAAAGAGAGAAAATTTCGAGTGAACTTTCATGCCTACTTGGATCAAGTTAATAGCTCAAAACCATTAACCAGCTACGAATTGTCCATTACAAGATTGAGGCCATCCTTCCATAGAGTCCTAAAAGAGGGGCCGCTGGGTGTAATACAATACATTTCACAGAAGCACAACATCAAACACCTAATAACAAGGCACTTTCTCCGTCCTCCATTCCATTAATAGTATCATACAATGGCCGATTTAACGTCTCCGGCAAGTAGAACGAAAGCAACCCTCCCATTATTCCACAAACTGCGAAGACAGCAAACGGGAATGCACCGCCCAAAACTACTACAAATGGTGCCAATATTGCCCCCATTTGTGAGGCTTGTGTTGCGCAGCCAAGGGCAGCATTCCTTACCACTGTAGGAAACAGCTCTGATGTATATATAAAGAGTAAATTGTAAGTTCCTGCCACTCCAAAAATACCCAAAACCCCACAAATCATCTTTGTCACTTTCCATGCTCCTACAGTTCCCATTAAACTTCCCATAAAGCAAAATAGGCCGCTAAACCATAGTGTTCCAACCGCTAACGGTCTCCTTCCAAATCTGTTCAACAAAACTGCTGTTATGGTGAATGCTGGCATTTCTGCTACTGCATTTAGTAGAACGTTAATGTAAAGGTTGGTGTCAAGGTTCACTACATTTAAGCTAAGACCGTAATAGATGACAGAACACATGAAGTTGATTGCCACAGTTAAAACCAAACGAATTCGGGTTATTGGTGATTTAACTACGTCAATTAAAGAACCTGTTATTGCTTCTTTTGTTTCTGTAGGTTCTTTCTTGCAATTTTGTTCATTGTTTGGAGAGCTATCATTTGCTTCTTCATCCAGGGCTAGAATTACTTCATCAGGAAGATGTTTTCCATTTGATTTAGCAATTGCTAACATTGTTTTCATTGCTTCATTGATTTTCCCGCGAACAAGGTACCATCGTGGGGACTCGGAGATAAATGGAACGACAAAGATGAGGAAGAGAATTGATGGAATTGAGGATGCGATGTAGAGGGCACGCCAAGACTGAAAAACATAAGCTATACCTGATAATAAGGCTATTCCAGTAGAGAAAAAGTAGAATGTGGACATGCCAGCCGTGCCACGCTTAGTAGGGCCTACAGGTTCGGTGGAAAGGACGAAAGCACATAGGCCAACGCCACCAGTGCTGAAGCCAGTGAGAAGACGGAGAAAGAGATAGGTCCAGTAGTCTGGGGCTAATGCAGTTAAGCAACCAAATAATGCATTCAACAAGCAAACTACTGTTAGAGATCCTTTTCTTCCTAGTTTAGAGTCTGAAAGATGGCCAAATATCCCTGCACCTGAAAATTTTAATATCACAATTATCAATAAGGATGCTGCAAACCTAAATTTTGAGCACTTCTCTTTTCAAATTAGCATTATGATATCATATAATGTATTAGTTCAGTCCAATGCATGCTTTTTATGAGTGGATGTTGGAAAAGCATCAAGCAAACCAGAAAGGATGGGATAATAGATGCCAAAAGAATAAAAAACAGGATAAGTGGAAAAGTGACTTTTACAGAATCATCAAGAAAAAGAAAACCAACAACATTAAGCATCTAACAGATTCATTGCGTATAACTAGTTTATGTTTCATGTGATCCTTTTTCTTGCTATATATAGTCTTTCTTTTCTTGTATGTTAACTATCTCCACTACCTGGCTCTAATGAGAAAAGATCAACTTTATCTTGTATAGAGTTTTTGATAATGTAATCAAAGATTGAGATTATGATATTTGATTATTCAATTAAGTTCATCTTACTTGACCAAATAAAGATTAAACACTATTAAAGTAAAGCACAAAACACGTTAGAAGTAATAAATCTAAGTGTATGATTAAAAAAATATGAAAGCCATCTTTTTGCCAACTTTCAAAGCAAAGTACAAAATGGAAAGCTGGAAGCTTTAATATTTTCTACTTGTTTGTGCAATTTGTTTAGTCACAGTCATCACTATTATTATTGACCAAATATAGTTTGGACCCCATAATAGGGACCAAGGCTACTTCTACTCCTACTTCTTAAATGGGAAAGAAGCTTCATACTCTGCACACATCACATTTGCCGTATCCTTTTTTTTTTTTTTAAATTCTGGATATTACCATTCCCATTTCTCAATAAAGAAAAACAAATGAAAAATACATCCTTTAAAAATCACAATATCCAAGTAGAACAAAAGGATTAAATAAACAAAATTATCAGTTTGTGCAAAGAAAAATATATAATAGAACAGAGATTTGTGTAAAATTCAACTTGCTTGGTTGTTTTTTATTTTTTCAACAGCAATTTGAAAATCATGTGTTACATATTTAAGGTATTAATGACAGGAAAATAAGTATTAAAATTATCAAAATAATTAAAAATTTTAAAAACAGATTACTTTGCTGCTGTGATGAGAATGATATATAATAATATAACTTCAAAGAAGTTCCTTTCAAACGAAAAATAATCCCCAAACAAGTTTAAAAAATATTACAGCAGAAATTAATAAATTAATATGTAAGTTTCACGTGTTATGCAGTTTATTTCTTTATTATATTATATTATAATTATTTCTTCTAATTCTTTCAAAAAGAAAATAATTAATTATAAGTTATGATGTAGTTTTGAAAATAAATGATATTGCCTTTCTATTTTAAAAAAATTAAACAAAAATTACAGTTAACGGGATAAGTATTAAAATGTAATTTTACACACAAATTTAAAAATACTAAAAACATGAAGGACCCAAAGACAACTCTGCCAAACTCAAGGTTCAGTCTTCGGTTCTTGAATCGCAAATTATGATGGTGGAGAGCGAGGGTCTATGCAATTTTTGGGAAAATAGATAGCAGGTGGTTCTAGAGGAAAGAGAAGAAGAGGTGTTACTGAATTTCAAATCTGGAATGGCAATGCGTTTAGTTCGTTAAGTTCAGGGAAGAAGAGATTCTTCTCTTCTTTTCTGAGTTACTGAATTTCAGAAATCTAGAGCTACTCATGGCGGAAATAGGGGAAATTGTGCTTCATTCATGATAGTTAGCGGCGAGATCGACGGAGGTTAAACTCACCGTAACAGAACTCAGACCACTCGTCTCCATCCCTCCAGCCACCGTCCTTGATCGTCCGCACCACACCTGCTTCAACTTTGATCGAAACCGTTGTTTCTTGATATAATAGAATCTATTATAATAGAATCTGTTTCCGATTTGATATACGACAGGGCAAGGAAGAAGTAGACAGCTTTGGCAAAAGCTGATTTAGGTACTTCATGTTTTTTAATGTTTTTTAGTATTTTCAAAATAGTGTTAATTTTAACTGAACAGAATGATTTTTTTATCTAATTTTTTTTAACAATATTGTTTATTTTTAAAATTATTAAATGCGTTTTATATAAATAAAAAAATTAACAAATAATAAAAAATCGTTAAATATACAAAAAGAAAAAATCATAATTTTCCATTTTTACTTTCATATTTTGAATTTTTCAACTTATGCTATAGGGTGGCAGAAATTATTAAATGTGTTTTCGATAAATAGTATACTTTTTTATTTCTCTGTTTTTTATT
The DNA here is from genome assembly GCA_948099555.1 of Croton setiger. Classification (NCBI taxonomy): domain Eukaryota; kingdom Viridiplantae; phylum Streptophyta; class Magnoliopsida; order Malpighiales; family Euphorbiaceae; genus Croton; species Croton setiger. The sequence continues at coordinate 17,599 of CANUEY010346135.1, forward strand.
TTTTTTATCAATACTTCACTTTATTATTTATTAATATATTACAAATTTACCTGTTTTTTTTAAAGAGAAATGTTTATTATATATTGATATATAGTTAATTTACATATATAAAAAAAGTTATGTAATTGTATGTTTAAATAGTACAAATAAAAATATAAAAATTGAAAGAATTTTTCTTGTAAAGTGGGTAATTGTAATAATCATAGGTCGTGAAAAAGCTAATAATAATATGTTTCATGATCATTGATCAACGTGCATTTGTCGAACAAAACATATTTCAAATTAAATAAATAGATTGGATAACTGGTGTATATGTATATTATAATTGTTATATTATATTATGTGATTTATTTATTTATATAAAACAAATTTAATTTAAATTATGCAAACTATATGCTTCCGTAATGTTGATGCATATCTATAAGGAAAGGAGAATTGTGTCGATCATGTGACAAAAGTCAAAAGATTTATTCCATCATATATTAGCAAACGACAAATTTATAAATTTCATAATTATATGGCCATCTTAAATAAGTATTAGTTGCCTTCAATTTATAATTTTATCATTACTAGGTAGTTTTTTCCACTTAATCCTATCGTCAGTTCAGTGCAAAAGAAGTTTTTTAAAAAAAAAAAATCTAACTTAACTATATATATATATTCATTTTTCTACTAAAAAAAGTATATAAATAAATTTTTCTAAAAAAGCTAATTATTAAATAATTAATATATTAATGTTATATTATTAGTATTAGTATTAGTATCAGCAAATGCACCGCATCAATGCTCAAATAGAAATAAATTCAAATTATTTAACGACTTTTTTTTCCTATTACGGGGAATTAATTTAAAAAAAGAAAAGAGAAAACGAGAAGAACGCAGAGAAGAGACTCACCGATCATGCAGCCGCCAAAGAAAACGGCCTGAACCAAACCAACCTTGAACTTCTGACCACAAATCAAACTCCACTGAGCGACGGTGGAGCTTTCTAGACCACCCACCCACTCCCACGATCCCGGTTCGAATGAGCAAACACTTTTTGCCGTCTCCGTACAACCCGAACCGATGCACCTGAAATCCGGTTCGCGGTCGGCGAAAATCATGACCATGGTGTGAAACGCCTCCAAAGCCCAAGCCAAGCTGGTTAACACAAAGTGACGCAGTTGCCATGACCCGAATTCGCCGCAGTGCTTCTGAAGCATATCATCTATGGTTAACTTTTCCGGTTCCGATTCTTTGAAAGAAGATTGTAGCAGCGGTGATTGGAGCTCCGGATCTGATGGAGAGGTCACGGCCATTTTTGTTTCGAATGAATTATTTAATTGCTAGAAGAGCCGAAGAGGAAGGCTCGTACATGTATATAGGGCTGGCAGAGGGGGAGAGTTTTATTGAGATATGCATCTTTATTAATTCTTTTTTAAGTATTTCTTAATTTAAAATTCCCACTTCGTTTAGAACCATATGCAATTTCATTTTATTGGTGGGATAAAGAGAAGGAAAAGACACGTGGAATATTATAAGCCGTGATGTTTGACACGTAAAGGATACAAAACCATAAGATTCATATTGAATGTGTGTTTTGACTGACATGTCCACAAAAGGTGGGGTCGAGGACCGATTGGCGGAATGTTCTTTGGATCTTTTTGGTAATGCCATTGGAGAACGAAATTACTCAAGTTAGGACTATCCTTAAAAATTTGTCACAAAATAAGTTTTGCATTTAATGTGTTTTTGTTCGAAACTTTGTAGATTATCACAATTTTACCCCTTCCTAATTTTGTTAAGATTTATATTTATGGGTGGTGTCTCTAACGGCTACTTGGAAATCATGAGTAATCTAATGCAACATATTCTGATATTTTCATGGTCTTAGTTGTACGCCGTTATTAATTTTAGGAAGCAATATTCACATTCCTCACGCTGGATTTAATTAAAAAAGATTGAGGAGTTGAATAGAAATTGGCACAAGGACGGAATGGTTTGCATCACTTAGTGATAAGCATCGACAACCTGACATTGGATTGTAAAACATAAAGCCATTAGTTTAGTAGCATGGTGTTATTGAGGTGTTGAGAGAGTTATTTATTTCTATAGAAAGTCCCCAAAAGCACCTGTAATATTCTGAAGGGTAGTGAAATTTTGCATTGGTCCTGTAAGGATCCTACTTGATATTTGAACTCAGAAAAGCAAAGCAAGTGGTGATGAAATTAAGTCACAGCTCTTTTTTTTTTTTTTTTTTGCCAAATCAGTTGGGTTCTTCATATCTGGAAAAAAAAATCATAACTTATAAATGTCAATAAATCAATATAAATTCATAAATAACCCATTAATCTATCGGAAGGTTATATAACTGAATTGTTGATAATCATCCCATATCCCTTATCCCAATCCCAATTTAATTTCAAAACATAAAAATTTAATTTTTTCTATTTGTATTAGTAGACCATTTGTTTATAACAATGAAAAATAATACAATTTACTTTGTATTTAATAATATTTATTTTCATTCTCTCTCACATGCCAAATTTGCTTTTGAGATAGACGCTGCTCTTTTTGACAGATTTCAACCAAGTTGATAGGGAAAATGGTGAGAAAGTTCAAACCTGGGCAAATTGAACATTTGATGTAAGTATAGGGTGCATATTTGATCATTCTTTCTTTTACATAAAGTTTATGAACTTGGATGGTTGCAACTATAATACCCCTGAATTTCAATTTCACGTCCGATCATTCATGAACTTCAATTTCGGATCACATAGCAGGAATACCTCTTTTTCACCCTGCAATGATTTTTACAATTTTTCATTTTGCTCTCCTAATTTGACATTATTTTTTAAAATTCAAATTATATTTTTTTAGAAAAGTAAATAATAATAATATAATAAACAATCAATATGAAAAGTGGTCTGGACTGCAAAAAGTATTCCAACATTTTGGAAAAAATATTTGGAATTGTTGGATAGAACATATATCAAAAGAATAAATATATGTTTCTCTCCCAACAAATAACCAAGCAAACTAAGAGTAATTTGCAATATGTGATAAGCTTCTCGGCTTGGGAGCACTCCAAACTTTTATAAATAATATGAAAAAAGTTTTATTAATAATAGAATAATTTATTGTTATTTTACCATAATTCAAATATTAATAAGATAAAAATAATTAACTATGTATATATATATTATAAATACATTTACATTTTTTATATTACAAAAATTCTAAAGTACAAGCTCATAGGCTTATCACATATATTTATTCTTTTAAACTTCTTACGGTCCAGCAGTATATTTTAAATATTTATTCCAAGTGCTGTAATATTTTTTGTAGTCCATGCCAATGCATTAGTCGAATCCATATGGTTTGGTTATTATAAAACCATATGATTTGATTTATAATATAGAAAATTATTAAGAGTCATCCATAATTTTAATTAATTAAATATATTATTATTATTAAAAAATTATCGTAAAAAATATAATTTATCCTATTTTTAAAAGTAATGTCTAAGCTAAGGGAAAAAGTTCAAATATTTTTAAGATATGAATGAAACTTTATATATCATCGAATGAGAAGCCTTAAAGTTCAGTAACGTAAGTGAAATTTTCACCAGGTAAAAATAATAATTTTGGATCCGAAATTGAAGTTGGTGTGAAATTAAAGTTAAAGGATATTTAGTTACAACTATTAACCTTCAGTAACTATGCATAAAATTTGCCTATTATATTTGATTTAAAGAATGTCATTTATTTTTTATTTGAAAAGGTCAAAGTGATGTAGTCTATAATGTCAAAAAATAAAATAAAATTATATATTCATGTGACATTGCATTTTTTTTATATCCTAAACAACATGATTCACAAATATAATAAAAATTTTATTGTCTAATTTGAGAAGAAAATACATTGAATATTAAATTTTGTTATAACTTTTGTGAATTTACGTTGTTCAGGAATTGGTTGATATTTTCTTATGATATTCAAATTGTTTTACCCTACCAAATAAAAAATGATTTTTTCAACAGATATTATTTTTTAAAATTTTAATATAAATAAATATAAATAATTTTATAATATTAGTTAAATGTCATATTAATCAGTATTATATATATATATATATATATATATATATATATATATATATATATATAAAGAAAATACGCATATTTATCCATAATTAAAAAATAATATTTATTATATTTGAAAAAAATTGATATTTATTAAACATAATTTTTAAATATTGATATTTTCTTAAAAAATTTCTTAATATTCTACAATATATGTTGAAATTCACTATAACAATCATATAAAATATTTATTTATTAATTTACTTTTTAGACATCATTTATCAATTTATTTTTTTTTAAAGAAAATTTATGAGACTTTTTATTCACTTTCAGCAAAATCAATACATCACAAATCAAATAAAAAAAAGGTGAATAACAATTCCATACCACTTTAACTGTGAAAATAACGTAAGTTGATATTAACTTATAAACATCATTATTTGTAGATCGTTTCACAAATTTAAAATGAATATTCTTCAGTTCCAAAGTAAAAGATTTATAATCATCTATAATTACACCAGTGTCAGAGTTTCGACCGGTACTCTCAGATCGTCGTTAGATGCTTAATGGCTGAGGAGCGGCGGAGCCCTAGCTTTGACAGGCGGTGACGACCGGTCAAGTATCATTTTGTTTTTCAATTTTAATATTTAATTATTAATTATTTTTAATTAAAAATTTTATATGTTATTATTTTAAAATAATTTGGATTAGAAAAAATATAGATTAGTTAATTTTTAAAATACATGCTATTTAGTTAAGAACAAACATTTTGTTTGGTATATAGCAACTTACCCTAGAAAAATTTTTAAAATATTGTTTGGTATAACGAAAATTTTGCAGTGCAACGGATTATAGCCTTTCTGCAAGCAACAGGACCTAAAACCTTACAAAATTTTCCTCTCTTTTTGTTGGAAATACATATTAAATTAGTGATTGATAAAGAAAATGAAGCAACATGTGATTCATGCGAGTACATTTTTCAACAGCTATGACAATTGACATCAACTTGGACATTTTGTGCAACAATTATTTTTCTAAACTTATTTAAGGGAAAAACTTTGAATTATATTGAAAGTCATAATTAAGTCAGTCTATTATTGCAGAAATGTCTTTCAGTCCATTTATTTTGCTTTCCTGATACTATTTCATTATTCCGTCAATATTAAACGTTAAACAGTCTTGAAATAAAAATTTTACTTATTCTCTTTCAAATTATTAGATATTTAGATTTGTTAAAAATTATTATTTAGTCCGTATAAAATAATTTTTCTCCTTCTTACATCCTTCCATATTTAGTCATTTTATTAATATAATATTTTATTATTATTATTATTATTATTATTATTATTATTATTATTATTATTATTATTATTATTATTATTATTATTATAAACCGTTTTCTTTTATCCTAAGTGAATTTCATTAAAAGAACTATCCAAATCATAACAATTTGCAATTGAAAAAGATAAACTCAAACATGATCTTTAAAATCTCACTAAAAACAACTGGTTCCAAATACTAAATAAGAATTTATAAATGCGAGTGTAACTATCGTATATAATTTAAATAAGATAATAAAAAAATATTTGTGAATATGGCAACAATTTCAATGTGGCCGCCACCACTCAACCTCACAAACAATGAACACAATTGTCATTGGTGCTGCCAAAGTCCCATCCACTTGTCTCACAATGGAAAGTTTGATTTGGTTCGATGGCTTTCCAACGACGGAGGAAAGAAAATAATTTGTAAACAGTAGGGAAAAGCAGTTCTGGTTATGTTGAATCAATGGTGAAGCAGTAAGAGGGAGCGGTGAGTTATGGTGAAAGTTGATTTACGATTCCATTTGTTCACGCGACGAAGGTGGTTGGACTTCGACTGAAGATAATGAAATTTCTGTCATGAAAGAGGGATTAAAAAATGACTAATCCACGATTTTGGACAAAAATCTTCAAGGAAGGACCAAATAATCTTGTGAACAATGAAAGAAAGGAAACAAAATCAGACAGTAATGAGAATCAAGCAGAAACAAGGAAACACATCAGAATCATATCATGTTTTTATTAGCAAATATTTTTACCTTTTAATTACAAAGATTCAACATGTAATATAAAACTAGAATTTGTACAAAGGAATGAAACAAGCTTTCTGTATCTAATTCAGTTATAATACAATTCAGAAACCAACCCTAATCCCTCTGGTATCTAAACAAACAAACAAAAAATATAGGAACTAAATAACATTTCTCACATAATAAAAAAGGAATCTGATTACGACTTTTAACAAATTTGAGGGATGTAATAATTTTTTCCCCTTTATTGAATACAATACGTAATTATTTTTCTAAATCTCATGAGCTTGGTGCAACAGACAAGGAACACAAAGATGGAGAAATCCAAATTAAAGGGGCACTGGATCTATGAGCAATGAAGTAATTCCATCAATTGTAACTTTGCCAACATTGGTGTAATTGTCTCCATCCTTGTATAGAACATCCATTACACGAGCAAGATTTAGCGGACGCATCAGAAGTGACATTGACCATTTTGCTGTTGGTCTAAGCAATTCTTGGTTCATATCCTTCCACGCATTCTCTATTTGCTTCTTAAACACACTGCATGCTTCTTCCTCTGCCACTCCATATTCTTTCTTGTAGCATTCGATTGCTGACGCTATTTTTCCTGCTTCTTTCTCCAACTGTCCGACACAAATATATTTGTTATAATAATAGCCAAAATTGGAAGAAAATAACTTCAATTAATGCAAATACCTGATAGGAAACAATATCATCCATGAGCCTGCTGATAGTCGCCGCAGCTTTAACTATCTTTGGTTTATTGAAAACCCAATCTAAGGCCTCTTTTGTAGCAATCTCTCCCATTACAACGAAGGAGGTGATTATGAGCATAGGATAGCCAGAAGATATAAGGGCCACACCCATATACTCCTCCATGCTTGGTACGTGGCCTTCATGGAGCCATTTGGCTTCTGCATAATAAGACTCCACAAATTCTTTCATCTACACATGCACATTAAAGGCACTTATACATACATACATAGTTTATTTGTAGAACAAAATTATAGTCAACATACCGCTCCTAAAGCGTATTCAATTGCATATGATCTTCCTTCCTTTGCTAACTCTTCCTCCATTTCTTTGTAAACTTGCTTAATTGCTTTGTAACAAAGACTCATGTACTCTGGAAGTTGCTCGCCTTCCCACCTGAATTTATCAATTTTATATTCAATTGAATTTTTTTGTATATATATATTTTTTTTTATTTACTCCCTCCGTCTCAAAATTGTCCCCATTTACAAATTTATTTTGTTTCAAAATAAGTGTTACATTATTGAAAGTCAACAAAATTAAATAGTGTTTTTTCTTATTTATCTTTTATATAATAAAAAGAATTCATGTGTAGAATAAATATTTATGAATGAAGAGTTTTTCTTAAAAGAGTATATTAATCTTTTCCATTAAATTTTGTAGTTCTAATGTAAATAATAGAGAAATTGCAAAGATGACACTTATTTTGAAAGGGATGAATTATATGTTTGTAGATGAAATTTACCTTTGAATCGTCTCCGTTAAGAGTGTAAGTTCTTCAAGTGAGCCATATAAATCATATATGTCATCAAGAACTGAAGCTAAAGCGATTATTTTAGTCAAACTCCTTCTAGCAAAAGAGTATTGAGGTTCATAGAACACTGATAATATCCAAAAATAGCACTCCACCACCCTGTCTCTTGCAAATGATAGCTTCGTTGCAAAGTTTAAATCTTTCCACCACCTGAAATAATTGAAATTTTTACTCAGGTGATGCCTCAAATCGTGTCTAAATTTTCACAAAAAATTACTTACTGAGTTATCTGACTCAGCTCTTTCTTGTGCAGTGATTGCAACAAGTTGAAATCAAGCTTGGCCATGTTCAGCAAAGCTGTACTGTGCGAAGAGTCCTGTTGATAGAAGGAGAGGTATATTCTAGCTTCTACTCTTGGCAAGCGTTTGCGAATCGGGCGCTTGAGGGAATCAGAAATCTGATATGATAGAGGATAGTCTAAATTCGCGGCCATCGGTTGAAGGTGAGTGTAAGTGAATTCAAGAGCCTCATCTAGTATATTATCTCCATGCGTTCGCAAATGTGTTGCTTCGTACAGTTCTAGCAAGCCTTTCAGGTCACAAGCTAAGGATTTCTTGAAGTTTCCTTCCTCATCTTTGAACTGTTTAAACATTTCTGTGAAATAAAATTATGTATCAACAATATTAATCATATGATATATTTATTTCCTGAAAAATTTAACTAACAAATTAGCTTAACCGTTAAAAATATATATATATATATATATATGTTTATGTAAGAGACAAGATCAAGAGACGAGGGGTTACCACATGAAGCATTAAAGCCATGTTGTCTTAGTAGTCGGAATTTCAGAGAAACAGAATAGAGATTGCTCTCTTTACTATTATTATTATTATCATTCTCACGATATAATTTTTGTAATAAATCTTCAATCGCTTCCTCAAAATGATAAGCCACACCCAACCGTTGGATTGCGTCTATTAATTGCAACTTCAGGGTTGTGTTATTAGTGGAGGTAAGTAGCTTGCTTACTTGCTTTTTCTGTTCTTCAACTTTGTAGTGAGTTTCAATATCCATTTTCTGCGATAATTACATTTATAGGATAAAAATTCAGATTGTTTTTGAGAACCCAAAAAAAATAATAAAATTAAAATGAAATGCACTATATTTTTAAATTTAATATGTCTAAAACAAGAAGTAGAAAAGAAAAATTTACCATGAGGTTGGAATCATAAGAAAGGAATCTGTCACCCCAAATATTAGGATGATAATTGGCAGAACGACGATTGATAATTTCAGAATACGATTCCATATGGTTGTTCTAAGTGGTTGAAGTTGGGTTCAGTTTCTTTTTGATTCTTCAATAGCTTATCAATTTAGAGTCTTTGCTCTCCTCTCTTTATACATCACACCCAAAATTTATACACTACACTTCAAAAGATATTATTAATTTATTTTGCATTGGGAGATTAACAATTTGGTCCCTTATGCTAACTTATAAAAAGGTCACTACTAAACTTTTTTATACTCAGGTTCTTCTATTAATTTTTCCATTGGTTGGTTAGAAAATTTTTATTTTGGTGCTCCAACTTATAAAAAATATGCAACTTAGTCTTAATTCTAATTTAATTTATTCTTAAAAATTATTTAATTTAATTGATCATATTTAATTAATTATAATACTTTAAATAAAATATTATTCAAATACAATATAATATATTTTATTTTTGTATTACTATTACTATTATGAGTTTTTTTTTTAAAAAAATAATAAAAGTAGAAGAAGAAAAATTCATGACTTTTAACATTATTGAGGGACTGAATCTAACTTATTTATAATAAAAAATTATTGTCTCACTTCCAATAAATCAAAATCCACGATTTTAGATGAAAATCATGACGGAAAAACCAAATAATCTCATGGACACAAAATATAAGGACTAAAAAATATTTTTATCATAATACAGAGACTCGATTACGACTTTCAACATAATGTAATATTTTTTTACCTTCTTATTTAGTGTAGGTCATATTTGTACTAGCGAGTATTTGCCTTTGATGCTTTGCATCCCACATCTTACTCCCGTACTAGCAGTGACGGAGCAAGAAATATTGGTAGGAGGAGGTGGCAAAAATGTAAATGTCAATAGCATGCTCAAACCTGAGTCATTAAAAGAGGTAGCACAAGGTGCTAACTACTAAACCACTAAAGGATTTTGTTTTCTTTCTACATATTTTACATATATTATAGAAACTTTGGGGTGGCCATTGCACTTCCCACCCCCTTCCTAAATCTATCCCTGCATGTTAGATTTTGATGTATGGTTTCCTAATCTTCAATGAATGAAGCTTCCCGGTTGGGTTTTTTTTTTTTTTTTTTGAAAGAACTAGATTGGAAATTTTAAAATTTTCATCAAATTAAATCAGCTTACCAATCAAACTTATATGTATCCTTGTATTTAACTGTTTTATTTTGTAGATATAAATCCAGAGTGGGCACCTACAATATATTATTGTTTTATGTTTCTAGATAGAACTAGCTAGTCATATGTGAAAACAGAAGCAGGAAAATCTGGAAGCAAAATCTTCATAAAAACAGAAAAATATTTGTAAACAGAAAGTTAGCTAGGATTTGATTTTATTTGATCTTTTGGTTCAGATTTATGTTGTAAAGCAAATATAAATATGTAC
>CANUEY010346282.1:0-22680 GCA_948099555.1 Croton setiger
ATTTGTGTTGTGAAATTGGACTAAATTGTTTAAGTTGAAGTTTGAAAATGGGGATCTAAATAGCAATGCTTTGAAAATTCAAGCATCAAACCTAGCCTTCCGTTTTCAAATTAAATTGATATTTTGGCATAACTATATGTCGGAAAACCATTTTGGGGCGTTTGTGAAACAAATAAACAGATGAAAAACTGAATTTCATAAAATAACAAGGACGAAAAGAAATAAAAATATTAAATAAAAATAAAAAAATAAGTTTAGAGTAAAATTGCGATTTTCGTAAAGTTGGGGTACCTTTTGCATGTCTTGCACTTAATTGTTAAATTAATATAATTTATATGTTTTATATGTTAGGTTTTATTTTAGTTGCGTGTCGAAGCATGGTTTAATAAATTTTATAATTTTAGGGGCCCACTTGTAAATAGTTTCTTTTTCAAGGATTTTTTCTGGTAATCTTGAATGCATGTTTTTAATTTGTTTATCTCGGAATTATGGGTTTAATTTGGGAATCCGAGGGTAGATTGTATATTTATAGGATTCTACTTTGTAATTATTTTTCCCGAAAACGGGGAGCTTTATTTTTCCGCATTTAAATTCTGCAATTTATCGCTTTCTAACTTGTGTTTGCTCTCAAATGATTTAAATCACCGGATTAGGGACATCTTTAGTTGTTTTTTTTTCAAAAATAAAACTTAACTTAAAAAATTGGAAAACGAAACTTCGGTTTAAGAGGCCGGTAAATCCGGGCGTTAGTCGAAATGCAATTTCGGCTAATGTATCTTACCCTCTTACTTCAGAATTTCTGGTTCGGATTTGCTTTATATGGAGTTAGTTTTTAAAAAATAAAATTTGGGTTTTTTAAATAAAACCAATTTCCGAATGGGTGGCGACTCAAATGATTTTAAGACCGACTAGCTCGACATTTCAACCCAAAAATATTTTTATCACTTTTAAACAAATGTTTTTGTTTTTTCGGCGTATAAGCCGGAAAGTCCGGAACCGGACCGGTAACAATCATATACTTAATGTTTTTAAATAGTATATTCTAATATTATTATGATTATAAAAAAAATACATTATTTCATATGTAATAGTAACACATTTGAATATAGTCGAAATAAAAAAATACTAAAATGATAAGTTTAGTAAATGTTAGTAAAATAATGTTGATTTTATGAAATAATTTTAAAATATTAAGATTGATTAAAAAAATAAAATTTTGATATGAATAATTAATTTTACAATGTGTAATAAAGTATTTTGTAATTTTCATTATATGTTGTCCAAAGTTTAAAAAATTTAAGAATTTAGACGTCTTTTTTTTTTCACATAAAAAATATAAAAAATGTTTAATAGTGATTGAGTAATATGGATTAAAAATTTTAAAAAAAAAATAAAACTATAAAATAATTCAATTGATGTAAAATTTATTTTATTTTATTGTATAATAATTAAATTTTACAAATATAATTACATAAAAAAATTCAAAACTAAATAATAAATACATAAATAAACGAGTAATCGAATAAATGAAAATGAAAATGTCGGTTTTTGTTTTTTTAACTTTTTCGTTACTCTACATGAAAAAAAAAAATGCACTATATGAATGGTACTTTTTTTTTCTTGGAACTTTGTAATTAGAATAGTGAGAGTGTAATAACGACACTTCACACAGAAGAAGCGTTGGACTTCAAGCTTGGCTATAGCTCAAACCACTGCTAAATCAATGGCTCGCCGGAGGGAAGTCCAATTCAACAACAACAGTCATCGCCGGCGACCACATTCTTCTGCTAAGACTACATTCCAGCATTTCTTTAAGATTATCCTTCCCTCCATAATACAAAATAAGAAGATGGTAATTATTACTTTTACTTTTTATGCATGCAAGTATAATTTGTTAATCTATCAGATTCTTGTAATACCTCATTTTTGTCTTTACTCTTTCTAATTTCTCTGCTATTAAACAGATTAGTTACTAATATTGAAATCTCCTAATTGCATGTAGTTAGTTCGACCCATTTTTTATTTTTTCTTTTTTTCTTTTGAAAAACAATGCTTGGTTGATTAAAGAAAAATTACTTGCAGATGATTCCAAATAAATTTGCAAGGAAATTCGGGGATGAACTTTTAGATGTTGTAAATTTCAGAACCCCAAATGGCTCTGATTGGAAAGTGGGTTTAACAAGAGATGGACAGGAAATTTGGTTTGATGATGGTTGGCATGATTTTGTGAAACATAATTCAATCTCCAATGGTTATCTTTTGTTGTTTGGATATCAAGGTTTCTCAAATTTTAGCGTTCTCATATTTGATAAATCTGCATGTGAAGTCAGCTATGTCGTTGAAATGGGGAAAAATAAATCTACAATTGCATCCCCAATTTATAGTTGCTCTATGAAAAGAAAGGTGTTTGATGAAAGTCCAACTAGAGGAGAATCTAGTAAAAGACATGCTGCTTTGCAAAATTCAGAGATCCAAATGCATTGTGGAGGTCTTTTTTCATTGGGGAGCCCAAATATTAAAACAAGGATCAAAGGAATGTCTACATCACAAGATTCTTCTGGTAAGCTTTTTCATTTGTTTTTATCAAGTATATTTCATTTTGTAATGTTGCTCAATGGTGAATTAGGCTCAGATGACAGTGAATGGTCGCTGGAAAAGTTTGAAGAAGATATAGGAATTATCACTTCTGAAAAGTTCGAACTTAGAGAAGTGTCCCCTGCAACAGAGAGGGCAATAGAAGCTGCTAAAATGCTTAAGCCTAAATATCCTTCTTTCATGGTTATATTACGCCCTTGCAATTTCAGAAGCAATTATGTGGTGAGTTTTTCTTTTTCCCTTTTGTACTAATTTTATAATGATGAACTTCATTTTGTTTTTAAAATAAGTTTAGCTGCAATTTCATTTTGTTCTTTCACAGTACGTGCCTGTTAAATTTGCAAGAAGATATCTAATTAGAGGTCTTGAATCTATTAAAGTACAAGATTCTGTTGGAAGAGAGTGGACTATTTTTCTTGTTTGGTCACCGAGAAAACTTGTGAAGTTAGGAGGGGGATGGCATGCACTTTGGAGGGAGAATAAATTGAAGGAAGGGAATGTTTGTGTCTTTGAGCTGATTAAAAATGACGTGCTGAAACTTACCCTGTTTTGTGCAAATCAGATCATGGATAATTGTGAAGAAGAGTTTGAAATTATTACTAGTGAAATGTTTGAACTTGCAAAGCCATCCCCTGAAAGTCAAAGGGCAATTGAGGCTGCTAGAATGTTGAAGCCAAAAAATCCATCTTTCATGGTTCTGTTGCGCCCATATAATTGCAGGGACAATCATCTGGTAATTCTTCTCTATATTAAATAACCTCAAGATGAATGAATTTTAGCTTCAACTTTTAAATTAAGTAGCTGAAATTTGTCCTTGTTGTCTTTCAGTATGTGCCAGCACAATTTGCTAGAAAGCATGCGTGTAGCGTTTCTCAGAGCGTTAAACTTCAAGTTTCTGATGGAAAAGAGTGGGCTTTACGTCTTTTATGGAAAAAACATGGATGCAGGGTGCTTGCAAAGAGATGGAATATATTTTGCAGCGATAATAAGTTGGAGGGAGGAGAAGTCTGTGTCTTTGAGCTGATAGATAATGATGTGCTGAAAGTTCACATTTTTCGTGCAGTTCAGGATGTGGAAACTGAAAACTAGCAGCTAACAGGTAAGAGTCACATTTTAGTTCCCGATTAAACTATATACAATTCTTGATTCACTGTTTTTTGGTAAATTTGTTTTGAAAGTGAACTGGAAATCGAGTTCTGTTATTAGAACTTGTTTCAATATAGAGTAACATGTAATTGCTTAGTGATAGAACAGTATTATTCTTCAGGCTGTGTGAATTCAAACCTCCCGGTCAGAGTTAGAGATAATTAAACCATAACAAAAAAATCATATTAATAGAGGCCAAATGTTCGGTTAACTACAGTGTCAGGCTAAACAATGTTTTTGGCTTTCCATGCAGCTCTTATGAGGGGCAGATGTTGCAGCATTCTGGCAATTTGGCTTCACTTCTTGCTGCTGCATATATTTGGCAGGTCAGAGCTTGGGATGCCAGTGGCAGCTGATATGTACAGCTTTTGTAACTTCCTTTTTGGAACAAACTATGTGTTGCCAATGTTCGTAATATATATGTAGAATGGCTGGTGTATAATTTTCTTTTAAGAAATGCAAGTTTTTTATTAATCACAATAAAACTTAAGTTAAAATTACATTAAACTTGTAAAGAAAAAACCCAGACAAAAGTAAAAGAGTGGCTCGCCTTCGTCGCGGTTACACAGACGACATGGCCATTGGCATATTGCACAAAACATGAAGACTAAAATTAGAACTTAAAAGCAAGCGTTCAGGTGAATCCCCTGAAGTAAGAACCTTAACATCAGTACATTTGACATTTCCATTTTTCATTACATTGTTCAATATACAAACAAAAAACTCTAATAGTTACAAAAGAGCTCAAACCTAAACATTAGTATTTTTTTTTTTTTCCAAGAAAAGAGCTTCAATAACCCAAAAATTTACCATATCAGCTCCCTAAATTAGACTAGGAAAGCAGCAGAGAGCAAGCAAACAAAAATCACCAACGGAAACCTTGCTAAATATGGTTCATGATCGAAATACTTTAACTTCAAACACACCATTTCGAGTCTGTTCTAAAATCAAAACGTCCCCTAATTTCAGTTTAAGATGTTGGGAAAAAGCAGCCCATCCACCTCTAAAAGCCATGTTCCCAACACAACCCCACCCTGCCACATTCACTGGGAATTCTTCTTTGTCTGAACATTTGAATGTTGCTTTTTCATATACCTTTTTCATACATTCTCTAGCGAAATTTTGGGGCACTATCTGAACATTTGATACACAATTAGTTAAAATTATTTATTAATAACTAAAATGCACAAAATATTATTATTCGGAAACTTACCAAAACATCTCTCGTTATAGCATTGTCTTGCAACAGAGCCTTAATGGCATCATATTTTGGTTTATATTTATCAGCTTTACGATCAGCTTCCTTGCTCCCATTAGACGTCATTGCAAGGGATCTTTGGTAAAGCCTACTTGTATAGACTTTCACCTCCTTTTTCTGATTATCTGCAATTTTCATACCCTTACACATCAAATTTCCGGTGAATATTGATTTTTCCGGTAACCTATAATGAAAAGAACCGAACTTACTCTTTTTCTTGCGTTTTGAGTTGTGGGCTTTAGTTTTAGGAGTGTGATCCAGCACTGTTTCTGATATCTCTATAGTAGCATCAGATTTGGAAACCTTGTCATTTTCTTGCTTGGTTTTTTCTTTTTTTTCTTCTTTTTTTCCATACTCAGATATCTCAAAAGTTGTGGGATCAAAGATCCTAACTTTGAAACAAGAATTCCCCTTGTGTTTGAAACTTAAAAGGTATTGAGCACAAATTCCATTTTCTGTCACAAAGTCGGACCATCCATCAACGAACCAGATGTGTTCTGCATCTTTTTCTACCTTCACTTTCCAGTGAGAGCCATTACTAACACTAAGTGTTGCTACATCAGAGAGTTGTGCTGCTCTTCCGATTCTCTTATTAAATAACCTTAATGGAATGTGCTGCAAAATTATTCCCAAAATCAAGAAATTGAAGAAAAATGTCATCAAGAATTCAAACTGATAAATAAAATTACAAATCTTTCAAGCATTATGTATGCTTATGTAGGAAGGAAAAATTGCTACTCACCAGTTTCTTGGCTTGGATTATGTTTTCCAAGATTATCCTAAAGAAATGGCGGGGAAGGGTGGGATCCGGGAATAAAGGTTGTGA
The DNA here is from genome assembly GCA_948099555.1 of Croton setiger. Classification (NCBI taxonomy): domain Eukaryota; kingdom Viridiplantae; phylum Streptophyta; class Magnoliopsida; order Malpighiales; family Euphorbiaceae; genus Croton; species Croton setiger. The sequence goes on from CANUEY010346282.1 coordinate 5,826, forward strand.
CAGCCGGCTAGTATTTTCCGTCTGTACTACCGGTGGACGGTCAGGCCTACTTCTATGTGTAGTAGATGGTTGGCGAGGCATTGTTACTTTGCAGCTTTGGAGAGGTTAAAAACGTGACATAACATTACTATATTATATTAGAAGCAAAGCTTAAAGACGAAGGTAAATTAATTTTGATTGATAGATGTATAGTAGTGGCGTGTGCAGTTTTTCTTTTCTAATGAGATCTGTGATGGTTTCATTTGAAAAAGAAAACGCCATTACTTTGGTTAGCGCCTAATTATGTTTTTCGAATATTTATGAAATAAGATGATTATATTAGTATAAAAGAAGCGCATGTGGCTGGTAACTCTTCCTTTCTTAACTAGTTAAGTCTGATTGGATTTTGAAATTATAATATTAGATTCTTCTCAATAACACAGTAAGTTTAATAAAATTGCAACTATAATGATTCAGTTACTCAATTGCTAAAGGTCTTGTTTGTTGGTTATCAACTATATTAATTTGAAAAGATAAGATCTGATGAAAAGATGTTGATTTAAGTCATTTCTCCCATGTACAAAATTGTAAAAAGATATATATCTTTAATAAGATACATAATGGATTTTATTTGATATTTTTTAAAATTATTGAATTTTTGACATTATTTAACTCACACATTCAGAATATACAGAACTGTGTCCTATTTATATAAACTAATACTAATTTAAGTTGCAGAAGTGAAATAACACTATAATTAATTAAAATAGATATTTGGTACTAAGTATTAGAACATTCTTAAGTTTAGGTTTCATAACATTAGTAACTATATGTTTAGAGATATTTACCTATTATGAAAAGTAGTCTATAGATTTATAAATTAGTCACCTAAAAAACATTTAGAACTGCCACAAAATATAAAAATAGACCACAATTGGTTTCATTTTTATTTAAATACTTAAATAATTCCATAAAATTAAGTGAGCATGTCTATTAATCTTAAGTGCATAATAATTATTTTAGAAAAATTGAACTTTTTTATTTTTTTGCAATTAGAACAATTGAACTTGATTTAGTGATTTAGTGTTTTAATTAGTAATTCATCAACAATTTAATTGATCATCACAACATTGATTCTATTTTTATTGAAATAATTGGAAAATTACATAAAATTAAGTGAACATATCTATTAATTTAAATGTGTGATCATGATTTTAGGACAATTAAACTTAATCTAGGAATTTGGTAAATAATTTGTCAACAATTTCATTGATTATCACAAGATTGGTTCCATTTGTATTTAAAGGCTTGCATAAAACAAGCCACATATTACATAACAGAGATCTATACCATAAATTATGTCACATATTTATCAAAGTGTGACTTAAAAAATAAATAATTGGTCATATAAAAAAATAGGCCTCATTTTAATAAACATAGTATGCTTATTTTCATTCAAACAGTGGCATAATTACATTATAATAAAAAGTTTATTTCTTTTCAGGACTACGATTTATACAAAAATAAGGTCATATATGTACATAATAACGACCCATATAAATATAATTAGTTTGTCCATACTAAAAAAAAAAAAGTCACAGTTTGAAATGATTAACTGGTCACATAACACAAAAACAGACCACATATGAATATCAATGGTATCTCTTTAATTCTTTTTGGATCAATTTGGATTCATTTCTACCTTACCTATCGATGAAATTCTAGATATATCTCATACTTCTCTCAAAACTTGTACACAGAAATAATAGAAATAGAGAAAGCAACCGGCGTTGAAGACTTCAAGTCCAAAAATCTTAAGCTATGATTTCCAATCGGGTCCTCCAAACAGATTATGGATAACTCGAAATTTCCAAAAATCTTTAGCTACAGTGACCATACGATCTTGGAACCGGCGCCAACCGACTGTTCCCAAGGAGACGAGTCCATCAGTATATGTCAAGTCAAGCTTCATTGCTGGAGAAAAAAGGTCAAACGAACCCAAAAACAAGTTTTAGTTGCAGACCCGCCTCCCAGGAGAAGAAGATCAAAATATGCTTAAGGTTTGTGTTTTGATCAATATGGCTTTGTTTCGATGGTCAATTACACACTTGATACAACAACTTTTTAAAAATCTTAATTTGACCCCACGACTTTAGTCCGTTTCTGGTAAGTCCCCAGAACTTTATTTAGCTTTTCAATTTAATTCAAAGTTCTAAATTAAGTTAATAAACTTAATTATTTTTGAAATTTAGGAATTTAACCCTTAAATAAAATAACTAGGGACACTCTGGATCATTAATAAATTCATAAATATATCAAAATAATTTTATTTTGATATATTTAAAGTTAAAGACCTAAAAATCAAATTTAAATAATTAATTTGATTTATTAAATAATTTTAGAGTATTTCTAAAATTTAAAAAATATTTAAAATGGCCTAGAACATTTTTATATTACCAAATTAAGTTAATTTGATATGTTTAATAATCAGAATATCTAGAGTTAATAAAAAAAATAAGTTATGAAAACACTATGGATTATTTAATAGCCAATTCCGTCAATTTCTAGCGAATAAGAATTTTACGAAGAAAGCATGTGAGATGTGTGAGGGTAAGAGAGTGATAGTTGGATTTTTTTTCTTTCTAGTCATCAGTCCTTTTATTTCCTTCCACTTTTGATTAACTTTTTCCAAAAATAAATTTATGTCATTTTATTGTTTCAAACAGAAAATAAATTTATTCTTATATTTTCTCATAAATTTAAAACCAGTTTGTTATTATATAAAAATAAAAATTCTAGAGGGTTATGTGTAATATTTTATAAAAATGAGGACTAAATGATACTTTCTGGCATTTATCTTCTTCTTCCTCATCAAGACCTAGTCATCCTAACCACTCAACCAAAATACTCAAACTAGGCAGCGACACTGTCGGAACTGTGGGAAGGTGGCTTAGGCTGGCTTATGTTTCTAGTGAGTCGCATATGTATTTTCTGATATGTATTTGGTTGGAACCAGAAAACGAAGGAATCGGTTGCTTTGTTTTTTAAAACAGTTGGAAAAACAAAGGAAAATTTGACCATGGCTACCTTTTCTGCCTCCATAACCAACACACCGAGCTTCCATCGCAGCCAGATTAGCTTTTCTGTCGTAAAGTTCGATTTTGTTGGTAATTTTGAAGCTTTTGTGCCAGGTAAAAATCAGATCGAAAGAGGTCGACAATCTTTTCCAACTGTCGTCGTCATTCATCTGTCATTGTCTGTATGAGTACCGAGCGTCGCTGCTTCGTCGTCTAGGGTTTGCTGATCGATGAAGAAAGTGACGGGTAACGTGTTTTCTGTTGGGGGTATTTTTGGAATATGTAAATGTGTTGTGGTATTTACTTAAATCGCAAACATTGGTGGTATTTTCTTAAAATTAAACTTGTAAGTAGGGTACTCTTCTCCGTTCTAAAATATAATCAATTTTTAAGAAAACCTAAAGTTTTTGACATTTATAATTAATGTTTGTTTAAAGTGCTTTTATTTTAATATAATTAAAATACTCACTTTTCTCATTTTATAAAGAATAATTCATAAAAAAATAAAATTTAATACTAATACAAGTATAAAAATATACTAATACAAAATGGGAAGGAGGATTGTCTTTTATAATGGAGGAAGTGTTTACTAAGTTTGCTTTTTCAAGAAAACAAATTAAATTGTTGATTTTTTTTCTTTTGAATTTTGCTTAAAATTCTCGATATTTTTATGTGAAAAGCCAAAAATATTTTTCCAGGGAAAGAAGCGAAAAAGTGGATAAAGAAGAGGATCTCAAATTTCTGGAGAATTGAACTCAATTCAATAAAAGAAACAGAAAAGGATGGTAGTTATAATTGAACTCAATAAAATGAGTACTAGTACTGTGTGATTCAATTTCATTGAATTCAAACCTAATTTTCATAAATAAATAGGAAATTCAAACTTAACTTTCAACGTTAAAACAGTATTATAAGGAATTAAAATTAACTTCCCTTAGATTGAGCAACTAAAAAAAAAAAAGAAGAAATTTAGCATGCAATGGATAGCCGGTGGTCAATCACTGGTCACCGTTTTTCCAAGATAATAGTCTTTTTTAGACAATTATTAATTATGGTTTGAAGCCTCTATCATTATGCAACTAACAACAGAATTTGCCATTTTCTTCTTTATCAATTTGTATACCCTTGCTGACATCCATATTGCCTTGCTAGTTCTAGCCATAAAACTAAATACACCAAAAACAACTCACTATGCACACCAAAGCATAGTCTAATGTCAATGTATATCTTTAATTTTTTTCTTTTGTTTTTTAGAAAAATCTAGATGGGCACCTCTGTCTTTTCTGCTAATAATATGTGGGTGCCAAGTACTGTGTTACATCATCATTTGTACAGTAGTGACTACTAGTCTTCGATATATATATACAGGGCCATGGCCATCACAAGAATCAAATAATGCAATTTACATTTTTCTAATTGGAGAAGAAAAACCATGAAATTGTTCATGTATCTACAAATTGCCTTGTACGCCCTCCTGGCTGTACTCTCCATCTTTCTAACCGTAAAACTAAAACACACCAAAAGCAAGAAAAATGAAAAGAAGCCACCAGAACTAGCAGGATCTTGGCCAATTATTGGTCATCTTCATATTCTAGCTAGATCAAACCAGTTACTACACAGAAAATTTAGTTCCATAGCTGATGATCTTGGGCCAATCTTCTCCGTCAGTCTTGGAACTCAAAAAGCAGTGGTAGTAAGCAACTGGGAAGTTGCAAAAGAGTGTTTTACTACACATGATAAAGTTTTCCCTACACGTCCAAAATCTTTAGCAGTAAGAATCATGGGTTACAACCATGCTATGCTGGGGTTTGCGCCTTATGGCCAATACTGGCGCGATATAAGAAAGCTGGCAGTGGTTGAACTGCTCTCAAACCGCAGGCTCGAGTTGCTTAAACATGTTATGGATGTAGAGGTTAAGTTTTTTATCAATCACTTGTATCAGATATCGGTAAAGAATGCAAAACATCCTGTAGTAGAAATGAAAGACAAGTTTGCTGGCTTGACACTAAATATTATAGTGAAAATGATTGCAGGAAAGCAATTCTTTGAAAGAAATGGGATCAGAGATCAAGATTCGAGGCGATTTTCAAAGTCTCTGGAAGATTTTATGTACTTTGTGGGGTTGTTCTACTTTTCTGATACAATTCCATTTCTGGGATGGTTGGATTATTTGAGAGGATGTGTCGGTGAAATGAAAAGGATTGCTAGAGAGATTGATGGTGTTTTAGCGAAGTGGATAAAGGAGCATAGAGAAAATAGGCTTCAAGGAAGTATCAAAGAGGAGGATCAAGATTTCATCCATGTCATGCTTTCTGCCAGGGATGAAATTAAAAGCTCTGTTCATGAAACTGATACCACTATTAAGGCCACTTGCCTGGTAAGTATACAGAATCTTCTAATTTTATCTCTCTCCTCATATCTAATACTTTATAATTGACATCAATCTTATATGAATCTTTTAGCTTCTGCATTAATATGCAAATATAATAAATTAGTGTATAGTTTTATATTAAAATTCCTGCAATGGGAAAAAACACAAAAAACAAAAATCTAAGAATAGTAGAGATATGATACCAGCCATTTGTGTTTAACATTTGAAAGCAACAGTTCCTTTTGTTTTATATGCCATAGATGAATCCATGTTTAAATTATACTCTTCTTCTTACTTTGATTACAGAAAAACAAAAGGAGTTGGCCAAGTGAGAGAAAAGCCAATACAGTACATGCATTCACATTTAAAAGGCAGATATTAAACATAAATTATCTTCATACCATATCACAAGCTAACTACAATTTCGTACCCACTTTGCTCTCATCTTCAAACAAAACAACAAAATTATTCGACTTTTTTATTCCACATCCCACAAAATTTCGTGATGGACCTCCCAACAATACTTCTCTAAACAACAAAATTAGTTACCTTTATCATATAAAACAATCATTTTCTATTTGAAAGCATTTCAATATAAACAATTTGGTTCAAATTTCAAATTTCCAACCTTTAAAGGAACCATTCCTAATTTTGGCTGATATGATGTCTAATGCAGAGTCTTATATTGGGTGGCAACGATACTACAGAGATCACTCTCACATGGGCACTATCTCTATTATTAAACAACAGATTTGTGCTTAAAAAGGCTCAAGAAGAGCTTGACTTCCACGTTGGAATGCACCAGCAAGTGGAACTCACACACATAAAGGATTTGGTGTACTTACAAGCTATTGTCAAGGAAACATTGAGACTTTACCCTGCTGTTCCACTCGCAGCTCCCAGGGAAGCCATGGAGGATTGCCTTGTAGCCGGCTACCACATTCCGGCTGGCACTCGCCTTATCCTTAATCTGTGGAAGTTGCATCGTGATCCTAGCATTTGGAAAAACCCTTTAGAATTTCAACCTGATAGGTTCCTGAATGAACATGCTAGTTTAGATGTGAGAGGTCAGGATTTTGAATATTTACCTTTTAGTTCTGGTCGAAGAATGTGCCCAGGAGTGTCTTTCGCATTTCAAGTTCTACATCTATCACTGGCTCGACTGCTTCATGGGTTCGAATTCGAGACACTGTCAGATAATGTAGTTGATATGAGCGAGAGTCCTGGACTGACCATCCCTAAAGCAAAACCGTTGGAGGTTGTCATCAAGCCAAGGTTATCTGCAATGCTCTATGAATTTTAAATAGAACAAGTAACAAGTTAAACTATTAAGGTATACAACTCAGTTGGAAAATTGTTTTTCTTCCACATGTATGAATCTTAACTACTCTAGAGAAGATATCTTTATGTTTTCCTTCCTAATGAATCTTTTAGTTATGTATTATCCTCTTACATACAAGGAACGATTTTGGGACTAAATATTAAATTGGTATAAAGTCCAATGTTACATTATATTAGGAAAAAAACACTCATACTCTATTATAAATAATAATACCACTCTTCTCTTACTATATGTGTCCAGGAGAGATTCTAGTGTAAGTGATACTTGGTTGATACTTCTAATACCAGACAAAAGAAGTTGCCAAACTCACTAAAACAATTTTAAAGGAAATCTACACTGTTTGTTGTTCTCTTAGAAGGGTAAGAGAGCAATATTTTGGAATTTGTTTAGTTTATTTTCCAGTTTTAAAGTAAGCAAGTTAGATAAATATATGCCAATATGATTATATGCACTAAATTTTTTTTTTCAAGATAATAGTTTCATATCATACCTAACTATAAATTTTTTAGCAATATCATTTTTCCTCTCTGAACTACAGAACAAACAACCTTTCAAAACTTATAGTGACCCTCTCAACAATGCCTAGAAAAAACAAAACTAGCCACCTTTATCACATATACAATCATTTCTCTTTCAATCATTTGAATATAAAACAAATTAGTAAATTTTGAAATTCCAATCTTTGAAGAATCCTTTCATAATTTGGTTGATATGTGTTTGCAAAGTCTTAAATCAGATGGTCATGACACTACAGCTACCACTCTTACATGTGCACCATTTCTATTACTGAACAGAGATGTGCTTAGAAAGGCTCAAGAAGAGCTTGAAACACACATCGGACAGCACCCGCAAGTGGAAGAGTGACATATAAAAAACTAGCATACTTACAAGTTGTTGTCAAGGAACACTGAGACTGTACGCTGTTGGTCCACTCTCAGCACCAGTGAAGCCATAGAGGATTGCACAGTAGCTGGCTACCACATTCCAGATGACACAGGTCTCATCTTCTGCAATTTACACCATGACCCTAGTATTTGGAAAAGAAAACCATCAGAATTTCAACCTCAGAGGTTCTTGAACAAGCATGTTGGTTAATAAGTTAGCAGTCCAGATTTTGTATATTTACCTTTCACCTTCGGTTCAATAATATGTTTCGTAGTATCTTTTGCACTCCAAGTTCTTTACCTGACACTGGCTCTGTTGCTTCATGAGTTTGGATTTGGGACTTTGTTAGATTCTCTAGTACATATGAGTGAAAGTTCTGGATTGATCATCCTAAAGCAAAACCACTGGAAGTTGTACTGAAGCCAAGACTACCTGCAATGCTCTATTAAGTAGAATAAATATCAAGGGGAACTTCAAACTTGTGAATGCATATTAAGTGTAAAAAATTCAGGCCAGAAATGCCATCATTATTACATGGAGAGCAATAGTCACTTGAAGCCTGGCAAAACAGACAGAATCCTTTTCACGGTACAAGTAAGATTTCAAATATTTATAGCATTTGTATGTTCATCTGTGTAGCAAATAAACAAAGATTTAGAACTAAAATGGTTAATGGTAATTATATTTGCGTTTCATTTAATGTTTAACTGCATTACACATCACAAGTGCTCCATATACATAAGAACAATATACAAAGTAGATATATAGTTTAAGCAACGGCTACAATAAGCACATGTAATACTGACCCTTATTTGAAATTCCAAATCTTACATCTTTAATATACAGAAGCTAACCAGAAAAGTATCTTATCTATGGTAAGAAAAGCCATATTGTTTCAATCTACTTCAGCTCTAAGAGGGCTTAACATATATATAAGAATAGATAAGCACCAACCATAAAGTTTAACAGACAAAAATGGAACTCTTGAAAATGGACCCAAAGATGCCTTCTCAGAATGATACTTATTTCAAGGATGAGGTTGCTTGAAGCTATCAATGGCTATAGGGACATCTGTACCTCTAATGCAGAGTTGCTCATACTCAGTTGACTGGCCCCTAGGGGCACACCTTGCAGCTAATTTCAGACATACACATCCAATGAACAACAAAATTCCAGACAATATCCAACTGAATTGCAAATTGGCCAATGCCCTGGCTCTTAAGTCTGCATCATGAGATCCACAAGCAACTGCTCCACGCATGGCATTAGTACTATCCTCAGACAACTGTGCAACACAACCTTCAGGTATAAATTCAGGAACCCACAACATAAAACCCATGATCAGAAACCAACATCCTTGAAATACAACAGAAACTGAAAGAATAAGAGCAGCAGGAAAATTGGATGGACAAGTAGTTGCAGCCAGTGCTGACACAAGAGAGACAAGCACTATGAGTTGTAAGAGCCAATGATAATGACCTTCAAGTCCAACATGGTCAGTTGAATGGAAATGCAACAGGAAAAGTTCTTGGCCAAAAACAGAGGTTGCAAGGATTCCACTTATCCCAGAAAGGATATCAGACGATTGGATTATCTCTGCAGAAAGTGTGAAACCTGCAAATATTCCAAGCTGGAGAAACATGGTTGCATGTTCGAAGTTGTCAAGCTTGAAAGCAAAGTGGAGGTAAGGGAAGTCCAAAATTTGCATAAGAATTGCAAAGATGGAAAAAGATAGGATGAAAATAAGCTCCAAATATTTTAGACATGAAAGGGGGCTGTAAAATGGATGCCAAAATTTTACAGTAAATCTAGTGGAGCCTCGCAGGAAGTATGCTCTGATAGTATTAATGGAATGCCATAATCCAAGGAGGATTAAGGCCAAAGCAGGCACAAAATGCCCCAGAAATGTCCCCATGAAAGCTTCTCTTATCTTTCTTCTCTAAAATAACTTGAAGCTTTATATACTTGAAGTTATTGCAAATGTAATGTAGCAGAAAGCATTGCAAGATGCAGTAAGTTATTGACAATCCTACCAAATGAGTGCATATTGCATGTGTTTCCACAAAGAAAAATTATAGAAAAGACAAGCACGTAACAATGGGACATCACAAAAAAAAAAAAAAAAAGCATGGTCCCCCAACAAGAGAAAGAGAAAATTGAAAGTACTGCTTTAAGACCATCATAATTAATGAATTCAGAATTGAAGTTCCATCACAATTAATGATTTGGTTCAAATTTTGAGTGTCTAATTCATATTAATGAAGAACTTGGAACCTATTCTCATATAACTTCCTAAGAATCATACCTCAAATGGGTTGGTTATCTGCTAGGAAAAGGATTATATTAACAATGGTTGTTGTCCTTGGCCCTAATACCAATTGAAATGAACTTGAAAGAATCATCCTTGTAAGCTAGCCTTTATGGGTAGTAGTATTCAACCCAAAAAGTCCTCATGTAAATGTAAAAAAGACATGACTCTTCAAGGCTTTGAAGGCCACATGAGTGACCTATTTGCAGGTAGTGGAGGGTGACCTAGCTCCAATTTATTAAGCACAGCAAATAAAATGTTTCCACTTGTCAGAGAAACTGAATTCCCAAATTCATTCAATTTCACAGTCATAAGGCAATATTAAAGTTAGCAAGATTATAAGTATATTTACCTTGCTTTTGTACTGATATATGAAATATAATGTTTCTATTTGAGTCCAACTCCTCTTCAAAATGTTACCAAGGCTTCAGCACCAGGAAGAGAAGAATACTTGAAGCCTGGAAAAATCAAAGCAACAAAAAACATTTCTAGATCCACGATGACAAGGCTTGATGTGGCGTAATGACAATGAAACTACAGAACCTGTGCATATTCAAAAGATATAGATATACGAGAAGTTCGTTTCAGGTTGTAAAACTACACAGACCATAAAGAAACTAGCTTATTTTTCAGGTTTCTGTTCGCAAACCAACGGAAAAGGTTTCAAAGTGGCAGGACAATCTATTCCTGTCCAGTTAATAGAGCATATTTTCAGCACGATTCAATCAAATGACTGTTATGTTCATCAAATATATCATATGTCATTACATCTAAGCACTAAGAAACAAAAGCTGAGATTCGCGATCAGATTCCAGATTAATGTTCCAACTAGAGACATTCATTATGCAAAGCAGTGCTGCAAGCAAACTAAAAAATAGACTGGAAGCTCCTACTCTAGCAACAATGGAGTCGCGAAGACCCATAGGCCTTGAGTTCAATTCCATCAATTCCCCTCACCCCAGCATCTAATGGCAAAAAAACGAAAAATTAAACTGAAAAATTTAGCAGGAAAGAAACACATAGAATAGAAGAGCAGCACGATTGCTTTTTCCTTTAATCAATGGATTCATTCCTAGAAGCATTTCATTCAAGCTAGTTGACTATGAACTTTCAATTAATTAAAACTGTATCTTCAAGAAAAAATCAAAAGACCTATGGCATGGCCTCCATATGTAAGAACAAGAGCAAAAAGGGGGGAAAAGTAAAACCAATTTATTTGCTCCAAGATATACAAAATCATGGGGGATTATTACATTTGTTGCATAGCATTTCGTTGTAAGCCAATTTCTTCCATTTTCTCGAGCAATCCAGATACCTCCTTAACTCTTCCTTCCTTGCACATCTCACTGATTAGTGAACCATGGGGGTATAAATCAGGGTTAATGCCCTTACTTTCCATTACATCAAGATTCAAGAATCATATTAGCGTCTTCAACTCTCCTATCCATGAATTATTGTGTTATATATGAGCTCCAATTGACTCTGAAGGTATACAAGGGTAAATTATTTACGTTGACTTGTCATCCTAATTAATTGTGACCGTCCCATCGCACTTTGAATTTTGAAATAATTATACATTAAATTGCAAATTTTATCACAATTAATTAGGATTAACATTAAAAAAATGGCATGTGCCATTACAAACAACCAAAATAAAGTTTTAAACATTATTTTAAACATCTAGTCAATCATTAAAATGAAAACTTTCACACAAAACTCAATTTTCTGTTTTTAGTAGCAAACTGAGCACCTCATTATATACTTCCATTAGAAATTCCAATATAAACTTACTACACTTGGAATTTGAGTTTCTACAGAATTTTCATTTAATGAAAAAGCAAAGAGTATTTGTCTCTTTCCTAATTGAGAAAAGGAAGAGTACAAGTAGAAGTTGGGTACCCTGGCCCTGGCTTGAGGGAATTCGGAGTTAAATACATATCCAAAGCACGAACATCGATATAGCTGACAGTCTACACAACTGTGCTGTGTACCTACCTCACCTTAATCCTTACAATTACAAATAACCACTCATAAAAACATAGGATTACTAAATAAGATTGCAGGAATGAAGAACTTTTTCCTTCTATTCATCTTCTTAGTCCTTTCGAATTCATCAGTAGCACAAGATTCAGCGTCTGCAATAATATCAAGATTTCAACAATATCTCCAAATCGACACTGCCCAACCCAATCCTCACTATTATGAAGCAGCCGATTTTCTTCTTTCTCAGGCCAAATCCATTGGTCTTGAATCTCAATCCATAGAATTTGTAAAAGGAAAGCCGCTGCTTCTCCTAAAATGGCCTGGTTCCAACCCTAATCTCCCTTCAATCCTTCTTTACTCTCATACTGATGTTGTTCCTGTGGAGCAACACAAATGGAAATACCCTGCTTTTGCTGCCCAACTCGATGATTCTAATGGTAATATCTACGCTAGAGGTTCCCAGGATATGAAATGCGTTGGTATGCAGTATTTGGAAGCTATTCGTCGATTGAAGTCTTCTAGTTACAAGCCAATTCGATCCATTTATGTGGCTTTTGCTCCTGATGAAGAAATCGGTGGCCACGATGGTTGTGAGAAGTTTTCTGAGTCTGATATCTTTGATTCCTTGAATGTTGGGATTGTGCTTGATGAAGGTATTGATTTTTATTTTAAAATTTACTTTTAATATTGGGGATATGGGTTCTTTTTTTCAAGTTGATTGCTTATTTGGGGTTTTACCTGAAATTTCTTAAGTTTGAAATAAACAGGATTGGCTTCGCCTACGGAGAAATATAGGCATTTCTATGCGGAGAGGAGCCCTTGGTGGCTGGCGATTAAGGCTGTAGGAGCTCCTGGGCATGGTGCAAAGTTGTATGATAATAGTGCAATGGAGAATCTTTTGAAAAGCATTGAGAGTATAAGGAGATTTCGCGCATCTCAGTTTGATCTGGTGAAGTCTGGTTTGAAGGCCGAAGGAGAGGTTATTTCTGTTAATATGGTCTTTCTTAAGGCTGGGACCCCTTCCCCAACTGTAAGCCTTCTTTTTCAATACTGTGATTTATGTCTACTTTTAGGTAATCAATCTGTATTCAATGCTTTTTAAGACTTATTTTCACTTTATAAAATAACAAATGAATCTCTTATCTTGGGTTATTTTTCTGCTATATTAATACCATTTGCACATATTGAAGCACTAGGAACAATTCTAGTGTAAACCATAACCATTTAATAAGGAAAAGATCATTTTGCTATAACCAAGGCTTTAATTTATATGCTTTTTGTAGATACTTCTATGCTCAACAAACTAGTAAAACTATCAACATTGTTTCATTACTAGCTAGTACTCGAGGTGCACACACGAGTTATTCCATTGCAATCCTTTGATTATAGTTTTCCATTTTTGGATCTATCGTTATCTTATCAATGATGCATTACTCTTGGTTACATAAGAAACCTGCATTTTCTCTCCTACAGGGTTTTGTCATGAATTTGCAGCCTTCAGAAGCAGAAGCAGGTTTTGACATTCGGATTCCACCAACCTCCGATCCTGATTCTTTAGAAAGGCGAATTGCTGAAGAATGGGCGCCTGTTTCACACAATATGACATTCCAGGTGCTAATAAATGCATTGAGAACTTGATATATCCTGTTGAATGAGGAAACATAAAAGATTTTAACTTCTCTAGTTTCACCTGCAATGATGTTAATTTGATTATGAAGGTATTGAATGAAAAATATTGATGACTGCCTAAATCGTTTATCAATTCTGTTAGGTTTTGGCTTAGCATTTGTCACTAGACTTAGCAAAGGTCTATTTGAATGTTTATTAGAATAATTGAGACCTGTTCTTGGTGAGACTAGCATTAGACATTAGCTATGGCCTCCCTTTCCTATCAAATCTTTTCTAGTAGAGCCTCTAATGAGTTTTATTGTACTGGGTTGCAATTATTTTGATGCACATAATTTAAGATAACGTTCAATGTAAGATCAGTAAAGTGTATATATAGGTAGGTATAAGTTTAGAGTTCATTTGATTTACTTCACTTAAAAGTAAGTTATGCAAAATATTGAGTGTAATGGCTTGACTATGCTTCTCTTTAGTTGATGATAAGGGTGTTCTGTCAGATGTTCTGTATCTTTGAAGTTTATTCAATTTATGAAGGTGTTATTATTTAGCTTTTTTATTCATTTCTAATTGATCTTTTAACTTTTGCAGTTTAAGCAAAAAGCTTCTGTTTATGACAAGTTCGGAAAGCCACTCCTTACAAAGACAGATAGTTCTAACCCGTGGTGGAACCTGCTTGAGGAAGCTGTCATAAAAGCCAATGGAAAACTTGGTAAACCAGAGATATTTCCTGCGGCTACCGATTCTCGTTACTTCAGATTGCGAGGGCTACCAGCAATTGGCTTCTCCCCTATGGCAAACACGCCAATACTTCTACATGATCATAATGAGGTAAGAAGTTTGAAGTTTAGTTTTTCAGTTTACTTTTGTGTGAGTTTTAGTTTAGGGTATGATTGTGTTTTCTACCGATTTTGCAGTTCCTGAACAAAGCTGAGTACCTGAAAGGCATTGATATGTACGAGTCAATAATTAAAGATTTTGCATCCTACACTAAACAACATACAAGCAATAAAGGATCTAAAGATGAATTATAAGGCACTGTTCCACTGTCATGGCCACTGGTTATGAAGCTTGTGCTCTTGTAGTATATTGACTTCTGATAACTTAATTACTGGTAATATCAGTAAGCAACAATTTTTGACCAAAAATTAATGAATAAATGTAAAGGAAAGTTTTGAACATCATAATGGTGTATTGGTGAATATGTTGTATTTGGAATTTAGTTATGCTTCATGATGTTTTTTTATTCAATTTCATGTCATTTGTTTGGTCTTAAATTATACCTTAATACTACAGTTAGAATAATAATGCTTAACTTAAATTAGTCGAATTGGACTATAAGAGTTGATACGTATTTACTTTTATTCTATGTTATCTAATGTTATTTTGATAAGAGCAAGGAACGGCTGATGGAGAAATAAGAGCAGAAATAGAGAGAAGGAATTTCTATATTGTATATGGATTATGATCTGAATTGAGAATTCAGATAACTGAAATTAAAAAGAGAATCCTAAAAAGAATTAGGTCAATTTCTAAAGGGAATTAACATATTTTTATTAGTTTGGTTGGGAGATGGGTTCTTTTTTCATTTGTTTCAAGTTGATTGCTTGTTTGGGCAACCTGAAATTCTGAAGTTTGAAATTAAAAACAGGATTGGCTTTGCCCACGGAGAACTATAGGCATTTCTATGCGGAGAGGAGCCCTTGGTGGCTCTTGATTAGGGCTGTAGGAGCTCCTGGGCATGGAGCAAAGTTGTATGATAATAGTGCAATATAGAATCTTTTAAAAAGCATTGAGAGTATTAGGAGATTTCGCGCCTCTCAATCTGATCCGGTGAAGTCTGGTTTGAAAGTCGAAGGAGAGGTATTTTCTGTTAATATGGCTTTTCTTAAGGCTGGGACCCCGTCTCCAACTGGAAGCTTTCTTTTTCAGTACTGTGATTTATGTTTAGGTATTCAATGCCTATTAAGACTTATTTTCACATTATAAAATAACAACTGAATTTCATATCTTAGGTTATTTTTCTGTTATATTAATACCCTTTGCACATTCTGAAGCACCAGGAACAATTCTAGTGAAACCCATAACTATTTAATGAGGAAAAGATCATTTTACTATAATTGAGGCTTTAATTTATATGCTTTTTGAAGATGCTTTTATACTCAACAAACTGCTAAAACTATCAACAATGTTTCATTACTAATTGTGTTTCATTTTTGGATCTATCGTTATCTTATCAAATGATGCATTACTCTTCGTTACATAAGAAACCTGCATTTTCTCTCCTACAGGGTTGTCATGAATTTGCAGCCTTCAGAAGCAGAAGCAGGTTTTGACATTCGGAATTTACCAACTTCCGGTCCTGATTCTTTAGAAAGGCGAATTGCTGAAGAATGGGCGCCTGTTTCACACAATATGACATTCCAGGTGCTAATAAATGCATTGAGAACTTAATACACCCTGTTGAATCAGGAAACATAAAGATTTTAACTTCTCTAGTTTTGTCTACCAATGATGTTAGGCATTGAATATAAAATATTGATGAGTATGCCTAAATCATTTATCAATTCTGTGCTGGCTTTGGCCTAACATTTGTCACTAGACTCACCAAAGGTATATGTGAATGTTTTCTAGAATAATTAGGACCTGTTCTTGGTGAGGCTAGCATTAGACATTAGCCAATGGACAATTGGTTTAGCGGATGAACAATGAGAAGATGCAGTGTCCTCCATGTAATTAGATTCCTTCAGAATTCCAAGCCACTCGAGAACCCTTTCATGGTACTTGATGCTATCATCATTACCTCTTATTTTAGCATGGAAACAATCATAAATTGCACACGTAGTTTTTCCATCATAAGGTCAACATTCGCCATGAGAGGTCCATTCATAGTAATTATCAACAAACACATTTTTGAGAACATGGTACCGGACATCTTCAACTGACAAGAAGGATCGATTACTGCATTTAAATAACCTACAGGGACAACTTATCTTATCACGGTCCATGAATTCTGGGTGTGATGAGGCAAAATTTATAAACTTGTCTACTCCATGGATAAAATCTATATTCAACCAACCATTAATAGTCCTTTTGTACATCCATTCTCGTCTCAAATTCATTTTCCTATAATACTAATAAAAATGAACTCAATATATATATATATATATATATATATATATATATATATATATATATATATATATATATAAGAGAGAAACAAACAAAGCGAGCGCCGCGAGAGGGTGGGAAATCTCTCTCTGTGTCTCTATAGATATAACCGAGAG